>CM065393.1:19702500-19705000 GCA_033060915.1 Euryodendron excelsum | reverse complement strand
TTTTCAGGAAAAGCTCATACAATGGTAGTTTTCAGAGATTTTTCTTCTTCAACGAAGAAATATTTGCTTATTTTGAGGAATGAAAGCGAGCTCGAGGAGAATGCCATAAAACTGCATGTTCACAAACCATTGATCGGCTCATTTGCCGACACATGGCCAAAACCTAGTAGTTTTCCTAATCTGTCCAATTGGACATTAGCAGCCACTCGGGACAATAATTCTAAAGTGTTCTTGCGATCTGCGCTCCACAAGATTTCACCAAGTCACTCTAAAGAATTCTCCACTCTGGGACGCAGAATTATCTCTGGCAAAGCACGTTGGGGCCCCACTTTGAAGATCTACGGTGAATTTTCCTTTATTCCCAATTATTGGGAATGGCTTGAAGATGTCTTAAGTCGCAGTCACAAAATCTTGAAGGAAGCGTGCATTTATAAGGCCGTGTATGCGTCTTTGTTCACTTATGACCGGAATTCTAACATCTTTCGAGCATTTTGTGAAGCGTGGTGCCCTCAGACAAATTCACTACATACTTCTGTAGGAGAATTGTCTGTCTCTCTTTGGGATCTACACATCCTCGGAGGACTCCCTATATTTGGGAAGTTCTATGATGAGTATATCCCATGTGCGGCGGAATTGACTGGCAAAGATGAACTGGGCAAAAAATTTACTCCGAAGTGCTGCGAATATTTATTCAAAGCATTCCACACTATTCTTACTAATGGCGATAAGAAAGAAATTGTTTCTATTGAAGATTGGATTGCATTCTGGTATAAGGGCGCCTCATCATATGTTAAGCCTCCACCACGGAAAGCAAAGAGGTATTCTCGCAGCAAAGCCACTTGGAATTCAACTGGATACATTGGCGAGCCTAAGGAGCGGTTGGAGGAAGCCAAAGCCGTTTTCGTCAGCCTCGGTATCGATGATGACCTGGTGGAGCAAGCTTATCTCGCCGCATTGTTGTCTTGCTGGTTATGCACCTTTGTCCTTCCAAGTGAAGAAGTCAACACTATCCGGCCAGCCACCTTCAAAGTTGCAAGCATGATGGCATCTGGTCAAGAAATCTGCCTTGCTATACCTGTCTTAACAAGTATCTACAAAGGCTTGAATAAGATTGCAAACTCACCCACTCCTGGACGGTCAGAGTCTTATTTTCCTGCTCACTATCTTTACGCATGGCTTGCATATTACTTTTATACTCATTACCTCATCCCGATCGCACTGGCTAGCCCCAAGATGACTGAATATTCTGGAGAGGGTGCCGCCAAGTATTTCGACGGACTTGCTGCTCGAACTCTCATCCATAAAGGCGATGGTATATCTTGAAATTCTACTTCACGCTTTAACAATGTCAAGGGGCTATTTATTGATAAGAAAGTCACAGACAATCCTCAAGGCCTTGCTTATTTCATCAGCATCCGTTCTAGTCGCTTAGTCCTTCGTAATGGTGACTCCTTCTTTGTAGAGCCATACAGCCCCCATCGTTTTGGTCGCCAATTCGGATATTGTCAAGAGATTCCGAATGAGCTCGAAAGAGATGAACGCACCACCACTTCAGACATGGCCCTTAGACATTGGCGGATTAGTGTTCATTACAAAATTGAATCAAAAGCATTGTTCCCCTCCTCACCAATCAGTTTTAGAAAACATACTACCACTTCTTTTCAGCAATGGTGGGAAAAGGTACATGATGATCATCTCACCAAGGCAAAAGATCTTCTTGCACAAAGCACCCATCCTGATCCAACAAAAGCTAAAAAAGGTAAAGGTGAGGAAGATGAAACACGTCAAGGAGCCAAGCCTCCAACCAAGAATGCAAAGGATGTGAAGGATATGAAAAGTGCTTCAAACAAAGCAACAGCTGCCAAGAACATGGAGACTCCTGCTTGCCGCCTTCCACGTATAGTCTCTAAACCCTTGGGCAAACCTACGATGGTTCGTAATGCAATCAGCAAGCGTGCTATTCCTCAAGAAGGAGAAGAAAGCAGCACAAGCAAGGAAGACTGCAACTGGAAGCGATTACCAAAGAAAGCAAAACCCTCTGTCGTAGATGATTTGAGACTTGGGGAGAACTTCTTCGATGGTGTACCTTCTGCTTCTATTCCACTAGAAGACCTAGCAGAGGGGTTGCAATTGGAGAATCTTGAGATGCCTAATGGAGACACTGTGTCAATTTCTGAAGGAAGTGTGGGTTCGGTCGATGGTCCTAACTCCTTTGACTTACTTGCTCGAAGATGCGAAGACCCTATTGTAACCAAGGCATTGGAGCTGGTAGCTACACCCGAATCAATTGCTCGTGAAAGGACCTTAGATATCACTCCCATGGAGGCATCACCAAAACTTCCTATAATGCCAGCACGTCATGTGCCTTCTGTGATCTCCACATTTCAAGGAGAGGAATATATTTTTGAATGCCAACGCAACTATCTTCAGTCCTTATGGAAAGGAACCTCTCAAAAGATTGCTAGACACCGTCTGGATCTTCTTAATTCTCTCGAAGAAG
>CM065393.1:19437500-19695000 GCA_033060915.1 Euryodendron excelsum | reverse complement strand
AGGGATTGATCCATCAGCCGAAACTTGTAAGTTATTCTGGGTCTCTTGCTGTTTAGCAGAAGACTCAGTAACATCTTGTAACTTTGGAGGGTTGTCAGCAGCTTGGTTCGATCCTCCCAGACTCTCTATCTTGTTCATCATGGACACCATTTGGACATCACGGTCTTCTACCGTTTTGCATAGTGCCTCAACAGTTTTTGTCAAGGCAGCAAGTTGTTCCTCCATGGCAAGAGCATTTGTTGTCATGACAGGCATGGCAACAGAGCTGAAAGAACCAGTAGAGACATCCGGTAGGTTGAGCTTCGACCGAGGAGTACTAGAAGACGAACTGGAGTCGGAGCTAGTTCCATCCTCAATCTCTTTACCATTGTATTGAGGCTTTGAAGCAGAGTTTGTAGATATAGAAGGCTGTAAGAAAGCCTCTTCCAGCATTGCAGCAGTGTCCTTTGCCCCCAGCGCAACAGTTTCTCCCTTGCCTTCCAGAAAGTCCGAGGAAATTGTTGATGTCTTTGGTAAATTTGAACCAAAAATAGGAATTGGTTTAGGAAGAAGCGAGGTTCGAGCTAGAGTCTCAGTAATAGCCCTTGCCTTGCTTCGAGTTATTGGACCAGAACTTTGAGTGCCCAAGCTAGTGTGAAAAGTTGCTGAAGATTTAGAGCCTCCAGCCTTGCTTTGAGTAGCCTTAGAATTGTCCTTCTTAGGAGCCATTGTAAATTTGTTTGGATTTGCTTGTCGAAGAGGAGAGATGAGAGGTAGAGAAGGTCCCACTGGGCGTGCCAGAAATTTGTACACACAAATTTCTTGTCCAAGATAATAAGACAGAAAATCGTAGTAGCAAACTGATTTTATTATTTTTGAATGAGTGGATTACAATCTCTAAAATAATTTCTAATCAAAGAAATTAATCCTCTGATTCTTCTCTTCTAGAACGTTGACTCGAGGGCTTGAAGCTTGATCCCGAATCGCACGCCGTGTTCTTCTCCAATTTATGCGAAGAAGATGATTGAAGGAGAAAGTTCTTTAGGACTTTGATGCTTGATCTGCAGAGCTCTCACTTGCTTGTGTAGGCAGAAATCTTGTCTTCTCTGTGTGTGTCCCTCTTTGAAGAGTCACCCTCTATTTATAGTTGATGGTGAAGAATTTTGATAAGCTTGAACTTTCTCATGATAATTATCTCTATTTAATTATTAAAAGATAATAATCAATGAGAATATTTATAGACACTTGTCCAATTTTAATTGGAGAAAATATGTGTCTTCTTTCTTGTAGGTCCCATTTAAACAAGTGGCACACTTTGATTGGCTTAAAACTTGTCATTTAAGGGATATATCATTCTGACACGTGGCGGCATTTTATTCGCTCTATCTCGCAGGCTTTGACACGTGGCAATATTTGATCAGTCAAAACTTATGACTTTATAAAACACTTGGCGACTTCTGATTAGCGAAATTTTGTGTGTCTACAACGCATGCTCGAGAATTATACTCAAGTTAATCCTTGACTATATCTATATATGTATATATGTATGTAATTTCTGATTTATGACGAGGAATCTCTCCCAGCAAGATTAACTAATTAATGCGAAGCATGCAAATTAGATATTCATCTCATGGGATAATTGTTGTTAAGAGGAGGACCACATTAGATCCACTCTTGATAAACTTGAAATAGCTAGTTGAGACTTGTACTCGGGTTATTCAAATTTACAATTTATCTCATGGTCTGTTTTCGTTCCAATAAGTTATTCTGTACTGGTTTTACATCGGTTGAATAATGAAATTTAATAGTAGACGATTTCGGATACATTTACAAAAATAAGAAATATTTTGGGTATTCAAAGAAAAAAAAACCAAACTTTTGTATTGAATTCTGAACACCTAATAACGAATAAATATGTTAGGACTTTTAGAGTCCGTTTGTCACAATTTTTTTTTAGCTTTTTTTGTTTTGTTTTTTTAGTTTATAAGGTCTGTTTGGAAGTGCTGCCAGTTTTTGTTTTTTGTTGTATGTTTCTGTTTTCTGTTTTTGTTTTTTGTTTTTTATGGTCTAATGATAAGATTTATAGGTTATCGTTCTACTAAAAATACTATATCAATGTTATAGAATCAGAAAATACATTTATTTTAGTATTTTTTTGTTATGTTTTAATTTTTGAAAAAACAAAAAACAAAAACAAAAAACACTTTCCAAACAAATGTTTTTTACTCTTTTGCTTGTATAAGCAAAAGATAAGCAAAAATAAAAAAATAAAAAGCAAAAAGTCAAAAAGTAAAAAAAAAAATTAGATTTTTTTGCTTATAAACTAAAAAAAAGTTAGATAAAAAAACCCTACAAAATGGACCCTTAGTGTTTAGAAATTTTGTAGATAAAAAGTACATTGGTTGTAATTCAAATTTTGCGTTATAGTTGGGTTTAGAGTTTGTGATTTACGAAATAGTAAATAAGCTAATTTAAGTGAGTTCAATTATTCAGCATGGAGCCATGAGGTCATGAACAAATGGCTCCTTAAGCTACTCATCTGACAGTGACTGGATACAAAATTGTGGAAGTAAAGAAATGACTTCTATTTTTCCAAGGAAAGGGAAAAAAAATTGGGATTTCCCAATAGCAATGGACAAAAGACTTGACTTTAAAAATGTCAATATTCATTGTACCAAACAGAGGAATTGCTCAAGTTATGTGTCAACCCAATGTGCTGAGGTAAAACATCATGTTGTGGGGGCCGTTGTTGGAGGGAGGCATTAATTGGAATCTTTGCTTATTTCTATACTGTTTTCATTCATGTTCAGGGACTAACAGGCTCTGCACTTGAAATGTTGCACTACTGAACAATTTTCATTTCATTGAAGTCTCTTGTCACTACACCAAATCTAATAAAATACGAAGTGGGTGCTCACAAATTGACACTCATACCATGTCAACTTTTGCAACTAAGCAACTAATGCATAAAGAAAAAAGTTATTGATGAGGCGGGTGATTTTGATTTTATTTTCGAAAACTATTTCTGTTCTCATAAAAGAAAATGATTTAGAATATATTTGGTAAATTATTTTCATTGATTGGTTTTTGACCAAAGTTTTTTAAAAGCACTGCATTTTTAGAAAATCAGTTTTAAAGTGTTTCCTAAGTTTTCCGTAAACTGATTTTCTATATAAAAATGACAACAATATTGTAAGAAAAATTGTGTTTTCGAACCTTTCATTAGTTTTGTTTTCTGAATCATAATAAAACAAAAAACAAAAAATTATGAAAAATACATAGCATGTAAGGATTTTTCTCCTAGTGTGCTAGCATGTGTTGCATAGTTAATACATATTTTGGATTGTAAGAACATTTTCAGCAGACTCTTTTAACTTTTTTTTAACTATTTTAAAGAGTCAAATCTCAAAAAATAGTCCTCCAACAAGCTTTCTATTTTGGAGAGCTTGATTTTGGCTCTCTAAATATAGAGAGCCAAAAGTGATTTTTTAAACTTTAAATAATATTAATTTATTAATCTCTCTCATCTTTTTCTTGGAATGTGTGTAAAAAAAATGCTAGCTAAAATAGAGAGCATTGTTGGAGGATTTTTCAAAAAGTGGCTAGCTAAAATAAAGAATGGAGTTTTTAAATATATTTTGACTAGCTATTATAGAGAGTAATATTGTTAGAGACCATTCACTCTCCTCTTTTTAAATTTCTTTCTTTTTATTTTTATTTTTATCAAACTTCAATTTTATTTTGGAGGGTATTGATAAATACTTTTGAAAAAAGTAAATAAACATTAAAAAAAAGCTCTTCTAAAATGTCAAAAAGCACAAAAAAAAAGAAAAAGAAAAAACGAAAAAAGGAAAATGACAGCCAAAGCAGGGATCCTAGTCCCCTTTTCCAATGTTAATTCAAATAAAGGTACTCTAAGAACATGATTTATTGGTTTTCTTCACAACTAAGATTAGGATTTTATGTGTCACTACTAATCTTGCAAAGTAGGGCTATAAAGCAAATCATGAGCCCAACTCATTAAAGATTTATTCTAGATGATCATTTTGTTATATAAACAAGTCAAGTTTTCTCACATTTTGAAATTTGTTAATTTTCTAAATTTGGCTTAGTCTTGGCTTGAAAAGTTTATACGCACCCCAAGATTGCATAAACAGTGCAAGCGTGACCCTATTTTGAAAACTTTATATTTTAAGTCAATCTTAAACAAGTTATTACTTAGCTATAGCCTATGCAAGGGAAGTAACAACTTAAATTTAGTCTCACCCCCTCTCTCTTTTTCTGTTTTTTTTTTTTTTGTTGGTACTATCTAATAATACAAGGGGACGAGAGAAAATAACATATATAATAAAGCAAAAAGCACTAAGGTAACAATCAGGCTCTATCTACAAAAGAGCCAACTTAAGTTTAGCCAAACGCCTAATTTTTGTTATAAAAAAAATTGGCTTATTTTCTTACTTAATTTTCACAAATAATTCTTTTTTTTTAATTTTAAAAAAATGTTATAAGTAATCCAGTTTCTCAATCTCTTTTCTCACTTCTAGATACCAATGAATGAGTCCCACGTAAATTTATTAATATAATCTCATTCACTTGTGTCTAAATTGAAAAAATGAATTGAAAAATGAAATTATATATAGTATTACTTTTTCTTTTTCTTTTTTTTTAACGTAGCACCCTTTCACTGAGCCATTTATTGTGTGGGAGCCCAAAATAGAAAGTGTGACATTTTATTCTCATGCCAATTCATAACTCTGTGTAACTCACGGTTAACAAAATTAGCCAACCAAATGAGCGGAGTTAGTCCAGTGGTGATAGTAGCTGCCATGAGATTATGGGTTTGATTAACCTTTTGACATTTCAATGTATCAAAAAAAGAAAAACAATAGCCAACTAGATTAATACTCCACCCCTATCTATCTACGTGTGCCGAATTTGAAATTCATTCGAGATCACGAGATCTGTAATCCATCGAGTTACATATCTCATACACACATACACACACATATATATGTATATAGAAACTCCCTTGATCTTAACATAGAGTTTATTTGCCCCTAAAATTGAAAAATCTTGACTCTTCAAAATTAAATTTTTTTTCCCCCTTGGATCTCTCAATAAAATTCCTGAATTTACCATTGTGCATATCTATTATTTCTTTCGGTCCAGTACTACGGACATTGAATTTATGTGGAGAAAAGAGTACTACCTAATGGTTTGCAGTTCGTAGGTAGCAAGGATGGTAAAGCCCAGCATTGATGACCCAAGAAAACGCAGCCCTGACTGACAAAGTGTGGCCCTTCATAATGCTATATTTATATTTTGAACTAATTAATGGACTGAAAAATAAAAAGAAATTAATAACACAAATTCATTTTTTATGAATACTCAAATAAACATTAAATTTTTATGAACAAATACCTATTCATTTTCTTCTCATTTTATTAACCTAACAAAAAAGGCAAAAAATTTAGGTTCTTTTACTTCATTTTCTTTTCCTAACTTTCTCTTTTTCTTTTTTTTTTTCCTTTCCAAATTCAAGATCCAAACATAGGGTAAGTTGGGCTTCATCTGGCACTTGATCCTCCTCATTGATTTCCTTTTCTATGATTTTGATGGAATTTAGGTTGCCCATTCTTTATAGCAGCATAGTCCATACACAGAACAGAAAATATGAACTCAGAGAAATAAAATTTCCAATTGGTTGGCCAAACAGTTGACACCAGTGTTCAATTTTGCATGAATGTGGTAAATAAGAGAATTCTCAAGCATTACCCGTAAAAGCTCTATGTTTATTAATCAACACCTATAAGGATGAAGTGGGCTAATTCTTCTTGATTCTATAACCCATAGAACTATTGTAGTTTCAAAGGCCCTCTGATCTCTACTGGGCCTGGATTAATAGTGTTATTTCCAACCAATGAGCAGTTCTGCCGTGGGTTTTGTAAGAGAGCCCAGGTCTCCTATGTTTGGATCTTAAATTTGAAATTTGTGAAGAGGAGAGGAAAAGAAAAAGAAAAGAAAATGCAGTGAAGAAGGAAAAATTATTTCTATTTTTGGTTGGACAAGGAAAACAAAAAAACAATGAATAAGTAATTGTCAAAAAAATTATTTTTGGTTTGGTTTCTCATAAAATTTAATATATATAGGTAATTTACTTTTCCTTTTATTTTCCTTTCCTTTAATAACTCTCAACATCCAAACAATAGCATTAGTCTCCTGGGCTTCGAGAATAATTGTGAAATTGTTGATGAAATGAGTGGATCCAAATTGGTATGGGCTGGATCAGCAAACTACTAAATCCAACCAAACTTGTTTGGCAGGGAGAGTGCTAGTCTAAATTTGGTAATTTTTTTTTATTCTTTTTCTTTTTTTTTTTAAAGTTGGTAATGCAATATATATTGGACTTATTAATTGATGCTTTACCTATTGGTTAAAAATGGTTTCAAAATTTGCTAAGGCTTTGTTTCTTTCGCCGGAAAATAATAAAAATTTGAAGCATAAATTTTTTTTTTTTGGCAGAAATATTTGAAAGAAAAGGCTTTCTTCTTTTTTGTTTTTGGTTAAAGTTTCCTTCTTGGTTTTTAGAAGTAACTTAAGAATTAATTTGTTTGGAATATACCTTTTGTCCCATAGAGAGAGAGAGAGAGAGAGAGAGAGAGAGAGAGAGAGAGAGAGAGAGAGAGTTGATAAATGCCTTTCAACCAAGTTTTTGTTGAAGGATAGACAATTAATACATGGCAAACCACATGAAAACCTGACGACACTGATCATGTGCTAGGTAAATGTAAATTCTCTTGGCTGGTGTGGAGCTCAATTCTAAACTGGTGGTGGGTGTGGAATGAGTTTCTCCTCAAAACCTGCTTCACCTTAGCAGTTGGTTATTTAGCTTTTTGCATAGGAAGTTGGAAAAACTAACATGGGAGGCATTGTTCATGGCAACAATCTGGAATATTTGACTAGCAAGAAATGATGAAATTTTCAACAAGAAGACCATTAGATGGGTTGATATAGTGGAAGCTTCCATTTTACAGGTGATGTTTTGGGCTCAAGCAATGTTAAAGGGTGGGCATTAATAGTTATAGTTTTTTTCATTGTATTGACAGTATTAAATCTCATGATCCTCGTTTCTTGAAATAGGTCTTCTTCCCTTTCTTTTGGATGGATGTTCTCTATTTCATTCGGATGGGGTTGCTCTGTAAAGCCTTGTTGGCTTGTAGGCTTCCTTTGCATTCTGTTCCTCTTCTTCATTAATAATATTTTTGCTTTTCAGAAAAAAAAAACCAGATGAAAAATCTCATCTGCAAGTCCTGCGAAGCTTTCATTAAATTTATATTTTGCATCACTAGGGTATCGTGTATAATTATCATGCATCAACCATGAACAGATATTGGCCTTACATTAGGTCAATTCCTCACACTCTCAGTGACCATCACATATTGCTTAACACACCATGTTATATATATATATATATATATTTGAATACATTATAAGGTGGCCATGCGCAACACGATTGATACACTTTTTAAAATAGATTAAATATTTAAAAAGTTTTTTTTTCTTCTTTTCTTGTGAGTTACCAACTTCTCTCTCAATATTTAATCATCTCTCTCTCTGCGTTGTAGATATTTGATTCAATAATGGAAGGAGTTTGGTTTGAAGAGCAACTAAATTTGAAGATTATTTGGAGATCACTTACCTAAACACATCTTATAAGGTCAAAGTGGGATCAGGTGAGACTCGTGTTTTAGTCCTCTCATTGAAAAATGAATGATGGGTACTGTTCAGATCCGAGCGATGTGGAAATTTTTATTGAAAAGAGGTCATATATATATATATATATATTGGAGCTTTTAGTTTCCCTTGGAGTCATTGAGATTGCCAAAGGTTTGAAACAAATCCTAAATTCAAATCATCCAAGGTTGGTGTGTGGGCACATTATGTAGCTACCATCTGGCACATGCACATGGTCATGGGGAGGGCTTCTAAAGTGCCTCTCTGTGAAGTCCACATCCAGTTCACATCATGCATGAAATATTTGTTTTTGGCCTTTGGATGCTTAATTAGTTGGTAATTGTTTTTCAAAAGCTTTTGACATTACAAGCAGATGGGACAAAGAGTTGTTAAATGGCAGGTGAATTGGATTAGTTGGGTTTTATGAAGACTAATATCTCTCTCTCTCTCTCTCTCTCTCTCTCTCTCTCTCTCTCTCTCTCTCTCTCTCTCTATATATATATATATATATATAACTGGAGTTGACGAGCATATGTATAGCAAGAAATGTGAAATCAAAAGTTAGTCATGTTTTTATTTTTTTTCAAGTCTATACATCAAAAAGTAGTGTTGACGAGGATATGTATAACAAGAAAATGTGAAATTAAAAGTTACTCATGTTGTTACTATTATTATTATTTTTTTCAAGTATAGGAGGGCTAAAGCTCAAGAAAGAAGAAGGGAGAGGTTGAGTCGAATCATGATTTAAGACATGCGTAGGAGTGTCACTTATTATTGAACTAACCAGGATCTTCAAGTCTTGTTATTTTCTAACATGATAAAGTAGAAATGTGAAATTTGAACCATTTTGGTCATAGAGTTGCCTCCATGGATTAGGTTTCACTTAATTTTCAGCTCTTCTTCAAATCTTTTCACTTCAACTAAGAATCTTGAATTTTTACCATGGAGTCATGGACAAAAACTAAAGCCTCACTAAAATTAGAAAGACTACCATATGTAGGACTTACATGTCTAGCTATATATGTATATATATTTTATTGCTTGTCCTTCCCTCTGACAGTACTTAAGAAACAGAAGCCAAAAACCATAGGTTTATCTTGCCCTTTTAGGCAATATCGAGCATCACTTCAAATGATGCCACTTGTCCATATCACACACAAACATACACTGAGGAAATGTCAATTTAGTAGAGCTAGCCATGTGATGACAACAATTTTATGTTTTGCAGATGTGAGGTCTTATGATTCTCTTACTGATCAAGGTCCATGAGATAGAAGCCTTGGTCCCATTTGGAGATTGTCTTGCCTCTTGTCATGAGGTGGCTTGTACTGGCATGGTCAACTCTGTTAGAAGATCCTCCACTCAAGTAAGGATCATGAAGCTTATATATCGGTATATATGCATGGTTAGATTATTGCATATGAGAGTGACACAAATGGGAACCTCCATATCTAATCACTCAAAAAGCTTATTCTGAGCTTGCATACCATGATTTTTTAATTTATTTTATTTACATTTATTGTACATATAGTATTTTTAGAGTCTTATGAAGTTGGTTGATCATATTCCATCGTGATAAGATCTCGTTTGGATATAATTTTTTTTTTTTTTACCACATTTTAGTTTTGATGTATAATTTTTTTTATACTAACTTTAGGCCAAAAGATAAAGCTGATAAAATAGCTAAATCATGAGAAATACGAGTGATCACAGAACTAACAAACCTATTGAAGCTTGATTTATGGTGGACTCAATTGTGAGCTAATTTTAAATCAATTGTTGGATAAAAAAGAGTTGAATTGATTACATTTTTTTAAACTCGGTAATTTATTGATTTTGACTTGAATGAGTTTGATTAGTTGATACAAAATGATTGAAAAAGGTTCATCATAGATTAGAAACCATTAGAATGGCATCATCATGTCCTTAAATGAGGTAGAGAAACCACTGCTCACCTTGAGCACTGTGCATTTGCGCCTTAATTTAGTTTCATAGACAAAGTTTTACAATTGAGAAGAAGTTGGGATTTCAAAACGGTAAGTAGATCTGATATCTTCCTACCTTCCATTAAGGCAATGTATTAAGTTCAACAACTTTTTTTTCCATTGATAATTAATCATCAAAACCAACAGTAACAAACTCCAAATCACAATTTTGCTACCATATTCACATGGGTGAAGTGTTTTGGTAGTCCCTTGTTATTTATTTTTTTACTTTTGACACAGACCACAACCCAACACAAGTCCTCAAAAAGGGAAAGTGGTGGATGTGTATATTACACACACTCACAGACTTGTCCCGATGTGGGACGAGCCTCCAGCCCAATGCAAGAGTGTCGAATGCATATTGGGGTAAGGCAAATGCTAAGCTATGTGTTAAACCTGCAAGTTGTAGATTACGAGCCTCACATTTTGTACAATGAGTAATGGTATATAATCAGAAAATTCATATAGCACAACTATTATGGTAATTTTTAATTATAAAAATACAATCGTTACATTATTCTGGTGAAATTTTATGTACAAATTTTTTAGAAGAATAACAAATTTCTTGTACAACCCAATCATGAGCAAGACCCTTGGGGAAAAATATGGAAATTGAATTAAGTTACCAGCATTGCTTGCTTCACATGCACCTTCGATGGCATATCTCTCTTGCAATCAATTCGTATATTGATTGTGAAAGAACCAGTGGAGAATTCTTGGAAGGAACTCCATATGGAGATAGTTATGTCGATATGTACCAACAATTCACCATGTTGAAGTAGTTGGTGGGTGAAGTGTGTTTGTATGCAACTCTTGTGGCCAAAAATGAACTTGCAAACATTACTTGATATGAGAAAGATAGTGCTAAAAGAAAGAAACTAGGTGCCCACCAGAGTCAGGTCACGATATGCAGCAGTCATTTAACAAGGAGAAACATCTTGTGAGTGCCCTATTTATGTGAATGGCAATGGGTTATAAATTCAGTAGAGCCATTTAGTGGAATTAAACTCATATCATCTGCTAACAAAAAAAAAAAAAAAAAAATTTGCTAGTTGCATTAGGCCAAAAAGATAGTTTTTAGTATTCTAATTTCTGCATAAAGACCTTACCAATCCCAGAATCAAAGTCATGGTCCCTTCAAACCTTGCTTAAAAGCATGCTTTACTGATCTAAGGAGGCAATATTGTACATCTAGCTTAACAAAAGGATGCAATATTCACCATAGTTCAATTCATTCTAACCATGCTGCTATAGGGGACTGTTTGGGTGGTTGAAATACATTTTCCATTTGAGGACTAAAATTTCCTGCATCATGCTGTTATTAAACAAACCCTAGTCCCTGATTTAACGGTGGAACATGGGTTTTGTCCTCCAAAATGAATAATGGCTTCTTCATACATTTCCAATACTCTTAAATGGTTTTAGACAAAGATTATGAGGGGGAGGACCAATGTTGTAGGATCACATAGCTTTGGAGAATTACAAACCATTCTAACTTGTTTCATTGCGGTAAATAGGGTGACACTAACTGGGGATCTTAATTTGACATAATAGAGTTGGAGATTTAATGCTGACAATATCATTGTGCGTATTAATGACCCCTAATACCTTGAATTTTGCCTTTTGTCTTGGATTAACGAGGCGGGTTCGATGAAATTGGGATGATCAACTGGCTTATTGTCCGTCTGGGGGTGACCAATATTCAACTTTCATGGCTAGAATGGCGAGCTCCATGCCTTTCATTGGTGTTATGCCCCATGCCATTGTGAACACCTTTTCTTAGAAGTGGAAAAACAGATCACTCTATAAGCTAATTTCGGATTTAAAAAAGATATGAAGTCAACAGATTGTGCACTGTTTGGATGGTGTTTATATTGCCAAGCATGAATTTCAGCTTTCAAGAGCATAAACCAGGAAAGTAACTGAGTTTTAAATTTATGAATTTCTCAGGTTCTAATACAAAAATATTAGGCTAAATTAAGTTGTGATCTTCCCTCAACTCAGTAACTTTCACATCAAACTATAGTCATATGAAAATTTTTTTACCATCAAAGTACATGCAACCTTAAAAACTTTAGCAATGATAATTTTATTCTTTTAAACATATGCACATCCACATGTACAATTAAATGTGGATGAAAATGTATATAAAATACAGTTGTAGTGCACTAAAGCCGAAGAACCAGTTCATTGAGGAGACATGGAGTGGAAGACCCTTCTTCTATGTGGATTTTTGGTTCCATGACTGACTGCTTTTTAGGCAGCACAAAAAGTGATGTTACAAAACCATGAGAAAATGAAGAACTGTGTGACTTCCTATGCTATGGGGTCCAGCAAGACTCAGTTTACCTGCCTGCCTGTTTTTATCACCATATACACCATGTCCTAAGCTTCACTTTTTTACTCATATCTCTCTCTCTCTCTCTCTCTCTCTCACACACACACACACACACACACACACACACACACACACGGATTTTGACTCTCCCAATTTTATGACTTTTTCACCTTCTTTCTTTTGTCTTCCCATGGTAAGGAAATCCATGGAATCAGATCAGAAAAGGAATAGAAGAAAGGAGAATGTGATCAGAGAAAAAGAAAATATAGTTAGCAGGAAGAGAATTCATTTGAGTTCAAATCTCCAAGTAAAATAATAAATAAATTGCATATGTAATGCTTCTACATGACATTATTCATTATTTTAATCAGGTGAATTAAATGAGTATTGGGGTTGATGCAGTTGGGTTCCATTGAAGTCAACCAGAAAAGCCTTGTAGTTGATGAAGTCATAAAAGAGTCACCACCTTCTCTAATCTTTCGAATTTTGATTACCAAGAATGACAATGACTGTATAATTTCTAATCTCATTAGGTCTAGTGTCATTAATGCTTGCTTTATTGGCATGATTTAATGCTTTCATTTTTGAAATTTTACCTTCTGGCCATCGCGTTTATTTCTACCACCAATTTGATCCTTTGAAACCGCCTTTTCTCTCTCTCTGTCTCTCTCGCTCTTGCAGGTTTCTTTTGCAGTAAAATAAGTGCCTTAACCCTGTGGGCTCCATCACAACACAAAGGCATACTTTTATATCTCACATACCCACAGCTAAGAAGCTTTAAAAACATCCTGAGGCTCTTCTAAACAGATGGATTCTTGATACCATATGGTTCAAGCCTAAAGCTCCTGCTTTGGTAAACTCTCTCTTACTTTCCCTAGGGAATATGGGCTGGATTTTCTTTGAGACCAAACAACAGAACTTTCTTTCTCCATCACAACAACCATATTTCCTCCCTCAGCCACCTCCTGTTCCACCAGCCAATCCCCAATCCAGTGGCTTCAATTTGGACAACAAGGTAAGCCCAAGTATACTGCTCATCATCATAATTCTTGCAATAATTTTCTTCATTTCTGGTTTGCTTCACCTCCTTGTTAGATTCCTATTAAGACCTCCCAACAGAGACCCAGATGATTTGGAAAGTGTGACTGCCCTTCAAGGCCAGTTGCAGCAGCTCTTCCACCTCCATGATGCTGGAGTGGACCAATCCTTCATAGATACCCTCCCTGTTTTCAACTACAAAGCCATTATAGGTGTGAAAAACCCCTTTGATTGTGCTGTTTGCTTATGTGAGTTTGAGCCTGAAGATAAGCTCAGATTGTTGCCCAAATGCAGCCATGCCTTTCACATGGAGTGTATAGATACATGGCTCTTGTCTCACTCCACTTGCCCTCTTTGTAGAGCTAGTCTTCTTCCTGATTTCTCATCAAACAGTTGGTGTTCACCAGTAGTCCTTGTTCTTGAATCTGGCAGTGACAGTTCAAGAGAGATTGTCCCAGACAGAGATGGTGCCTTGGGCACCACCAATTCAGTAGCAAGAGCAAATTCCCATCTGGGCGTTCATTGTAGGGATGAATCTGGCTCCTCCCACACCGATCTTTCTCGTAAATCTTGCGAAATTCAGGTCAAAGATGATGCAAATCAACAGCCAATGGTGGGTTCAGGGGAAAAAGTTGTGCTAGTTAAGCTTGGGAAGTTTAGAAATGCAGATGGTGGAGGTGAAGGTAATAGTAACAATAACATTGATGAGAGAAGGTGCTTCTCTATGGGGTCTTTTGCATATGTAATGGATGAGAATTCATCGTTACAAGTATCCATTAGGACCCCAATGAAGAAACAGTCAAGTAAGAAGCCTTCTCTGCCATTGACACCTGGTCATAGGCCAGCAATGTCTGAATGTGATTGTGATTCAAGGAGAGAGTTCAATGGTTTTGATCCCTTTAAAAGTGTTGATGTTCATGGAATTGGTAGTAGTGGTAGTATTAGAAATGGGAATGGCAATGGGAATGCTGCTGGGAGGAGCAAAAGAGAGAGCTTTTCAGTGTCCAAGATTTGGCTCCGGGCAAAGAAGGAGAAGGCTAATCCGACGGCCGTGGAGCCGTCGAGACGAGCTTTTTCGTTTCGGTTTCCGGTGCACCGGAATGCTGCTGCTGGGGATGACTTGAAGCCCCAGAATAGTGGGAGTGTTAATAGGAGGAATATCTCTGAGATTGACATTGGGAGGTGGGAAAATGGAGGAGGGAGTGAATTGGGCTGTGATGAGGAAAATCAGAGCTGCAACAGTTTGGATTCTCAAGCAAATCCACCATCTTTTGCAAGGAGGACTCTGCTTTGGCTTATGGGAAGACAAAACAAAGTGGTTCACTCATCTTGCTCACCCAGTGTCTAACTTATTTGTTTTTCTTTCCTTTTCTTTTTCTTGAGGTTTTAGATACTTTTTCTGTTTGATTTCATTATTCTGGAATGCAAAATTGGGAGTTGGATAAAAGAAAGAGAGAAAAAGAGAAAAGTTAGGAGATCTCAATACAAAATGTATGCATGGCACTTCAAAATACTTGTTTTTCAGGTACATTGCTTGTCGATCTTGCGGTAGATTCATTATTTTACTCTTTTTTCTCCCCTTTTATTTTGTGGGACAGTTGAGTGATGGCCATCTATAATAGCTTTGTTAAAATACCCCAAAAAAGGTTATAATTTTGAAAATGCGTTCATTTTTAGGCTGTATAGTTTTTTTTAGTTAATAATAAAGATGACCCTAGAGAGTAGTCTATTGCTTTTTCTTGAAATCTACCAATTTTAAGAAAATAGTTTGACAAGCATGTGCATCATGCCATTTTTATTTTCCCCAGCAGCTCACAGTTTTCCAAAATAAAGTGATATTAAGAAGACCCTGAAAAATATTTGGCCTTCTTACCCATGATGCTATATATAGAAGTAGAAACCATGGGTGTGTTTGCACAATCTTATGGGACATGAGTGACCTGAAAAACAATAGGCTAGCTCAAATGTAAAGCACGAGGTTTTAAATTTAATACATTTTCATGTTTTTTTTAAGCCAATCATTATTCATGTTATTACATGAATTTTTTTATGTTTTGTATGAGCAAAGGCTTTGCACTACTTTAAGGGAGTATTTGGTCAAAAGCTTGAACACTTCATAGGAAAAAAAAAAAACAGAAAAGAAAAACTTGTGGATCCTTTCATGGAAAGTGAGAACCAGCCCCAGAGGTGGCAGTGGTCCCCTCAAGTTTTTAAAAAATTTAATTTTTACCTACTACTTTTAAAAACTTTCTCAATTTTTTCCTCTAAAATTAATAAATGCTTTTCATTTTTGGCCCTCTAAAAATTTATAAATACCCATTTTAAATAGTTATTTTGCATTACAGAACAGTTTAGATGTTATATATAAATCTTGTATTCATTATATATAAGTTAAGTACCTTATTGTTGATTATAAAAAAAATTTTTTTTCTCAACTTTTATTAGTGATTATCCTTTTAGATGAATTTTTTTGGCTTCGCCAGTACTAAGGATCTCTAGCTTTTATATAAATGTGATTCTCTAGGAAAACTCAAAGACTGGTTCTATAAGGCTACTCATGATCCTGGCATCATTAGCCATGAGATGATCATATTGGGCTCATCCTCTTGTGGATTCTCTCCATTTAAAACTGAGTTTTATCCAAAAAATGAAAACCTTCACTAGTTGGGTGAGTTGAATTCATTTCATTTCACCTCTTTTCTGACTTAAATGGTTGAAAATAAGCTAGTAGTTGCTAGCTGTTGCCATTTGTAGCCAATAAATGGAATTCAAGTTCAAGAGGACACTTGGGAAATCAGTTGAAGAAAGTAGGTTCTTGTGCTGGCAATATCAAGGAACGTTTTGCTATTTCAGAATTTTCTGACTTTTGCTTCAAATGCTCTAAAATGGTTTGATTCATTAGAGCGTTAGTAGGTGAAAGGGGTGCGACTTAAGCTCTAAACCACGCGTAAGTCCAAGACTGTGAATTCGTTACTAGGTAAAAGGGGTGTTTTAGTAGGTGAAAAGAGTGATAATTAAGCTCAAAACCACTCATAAATCCAAAACTATGATTCCATGCGGATTAATTCATTAATGTTAGTAGGTGAACAGGATGATAATTAAGCTCAAAACCACGCATAAATCCAAGACTATGGATCCAAGGCCAGAGTGTTTTGACTGTAAATTCTCAAATAAGAAGTGGTTTGAATTTCAAAGTTTACTGTTTTTTTTTTCCTTCCTTATGCTTTCTTAATTTTTGTTTTCAAACTAAAGAAAAACAAGAGTGGAGGGCTCACAGGTTTTTTCTCTTCAAATTTAATACTTTCAAACATAAAGATTTGTAAAATTTAACTAAATGCACTGAAGTGGAGTCATTTGGTCTAGTTTTTTTATTACTAGTGATCGCATGAGATTTTAAATTTGATCATGGTTGTTGTGAATGGTGGACTTATCGGTAGCAAAAAATTATAAAAAAAAAAAGAAAAAAACCCATGAAATAATTAATTTCGAGATATTTTCAAGGATTTTCTTTCAATTTCTTAATCTGAGACTTGGCAGGTGATAGAAAAGCAAGTGCATAGTCGGCACAACCTCACAGGCTGTTGCATTTATTGGAGTTCAAAGTTTTATCTGTAAAGATATGTAGTTGATATATCGATGAGTGTTGAGAGGGACTAAATATTAATGTCTGATGTTATTATGGTCACGGGAACAGTTGAGGGCTATTTTTGTCTCGTGCTATATATGTGACCTAACACTACCTCATGGAATTGTCTCATACACATCTATTAAGGAGGGAGAAAGGAAAGGAAAGAAAAGAAAAGAAAAGGTAAGGAAAGGAAAGGAAAGAAAAGAAAATGTAAGGAAAGGAAAGGAAAGTGTCATCAACTTTGGGGTTATTTTTAAGGTTTTTGGTCTAATAATTATTTGATTTGTATGGAACGAGCAGTTGCACAAACTTTAGGATTAGTCAAAATGTACGCAAATTAACTTAGACACTTAGTTGGCCAAAAAAAAAAAAAAGGAGAAAAGATAATAAAAAAAAGAAATAAAAGTGAAAGAAGCTAAATTTATTTATTTTGTTTGGTTGAACTAGCAAAATAGAAGAAAATAAATATACATTTGTTAAAAAAATGCTATCTTTTGTTTAATTATCCATAATAAATAAAAATAAAAATATACAAATCTAACATAATATCAGTTTGTTGGGAATTGAAATGGTCACCCTTTGATGGTTAAAGAAGACAAAGACATATGTGGGTGTAGAGAAAAATCCAAACACTTGTCTGGTCAATATGAGCCTCCCTTGCTTTGTCATTTTCATTATAAGGGGTACTAGTATTTTCTGCTCTTGACTTAAGATTAAGACTGCAAAAGCATCAAGGTTAGTCGCACTTTTATGTTTTCCTGCATCAGATTTTTTCACTGGATGAATGAATAGCATTTACAGGTTTTGATGATCAACCCAATTTCCAGTATACCAAAAAAAAAAAAAAAGGAAAGAAAGAGATTTCATTATAAATCTATCATTATATATTGGCAAAAATAAAATAAGTAAATGAAACGGAAGGACATAATGATAAGAATAATTAACAAGCACAATGAAACTACTGTATTTATATTTTCTTGTAGTACACACCCTTCTCTCTCTCTCTCTCTCTCTCTATATATATATATATATAATTACTGTTTCTTTTGAAGCTCAAGCATTGCAGCCTGCACCTGTGGTTAGCTCATTTTATCACGGAGATTCTTATGATTACGGAGGTAGGAAAATATGTAGCCAGAAACTAATAATATTTATGCAATGTTTTTATGGCAACGCTAATCAATTTTTTTTCTTTCTATAAACTCCTTTGCACTTAGCTCTCTTCTCTAATTCTTTTCTTAATTCTTCTACCTTGTGGTTTTTCTATTTTATTTTATACAATTGATAGGAAATTACTACATTATGATAAATATATCAAATTGGATACTAATCTCTTTGAGAAAATCTAACAAATTAAATAATCCCACATAAACCATCATATATAAATATATATATATATATATATAAATCTACCATAAGGTAGAGTCGAACTCAAAATCTTATAAATTGAAGTACTGGAGAAGTCAACTAGATGCCACTTAATCACATGGATATCGGGGCTTCTACCTCATGATTGGTTAGCTTTTTTTTGAAAAGAACATCATTGAGCAATCAATGTAATACTTGGTATTAGGAGTGCACAAAAGAATCGAAAGAATAAGAAATTGAACCAATTTGGCCTCTTTGGGTCAGTTTGATTCGAGTCTGTGAGAGGTTCGGTTTGGTTCTGAGTCTAAAAATTAATAAACCGGTAAGTTCGTTTCGGTTTTTGATTTCATATTTTTTGGACTCGACCTGAGAGCTGACTCAACTTGAATCAACCTAAGAACCGAATGAGATCCGATTTTTATATATTTGAAAAGTCTAAATATGATATTTGATCATTGTTATTTGTACTTAAATATTTATTAATTTGTGTTTGTATGTCATTTTTTATTTTCTTAAAAAATTAAGAATGCAAGACTAATTCTATTATTTTATTTTTTTAAATAAATAAGTTCAATAATCAACATAAAAATAGACCAAACTCGACTTGACCCGACCCGACATATGGAACCAAACAGAACCAACCCGAACTGAGTTGAGTTGGTTTGGTTTGATTCTATTGAATGATCGATTGGGTTTTGAGTAAAAAAATATGAAATTGATTAAGTTCGGATCGGTTCTTAGCAAAAACCCAACCCAACCTAACCCATGCACACGATAAAAGATTCTACGTTAATGCTATATTTAAATCTTAAATTTGCAGCATGTTATATTGGAGTTGGATAGAATTCTCTAAATTAGGAGATGAGATCAACTTATGTGGGCTATCGTTTCTGTATATTCTCTCTCTCAAACCTTTATGCCTTGCCATATCAACATGGGAAGCCTAGCTTTTTGTTTGTGTGACTTGCTTAGGCCTCAGGTGAGACCATTTCAAGCTCACTAACCGTAACCTGAGCTCAAACCCATTTCCCACAACAGGCTTTGACTTTAACCCAATTCAAACAACGCTTGAGCTAGACCCATTCCAAAAACTAGGCTTTGGGCTAGCCCATATTCATTTATCAACTATTTCTCCTAAAACAATAGTATACAAAAACAAATATTAATTTATTTTAAAGGGCAATGTTTTGAACCCCAGACTTCATCATTGTATTGTAATGTGTTACTTCTCAATCCTCAAACCTATCCTTGTTGGAACAATAAGGACAATCATATGTATACAATATACAATTTAATAATATGATTAGAGTGGGCTGGCCCTAGTTTAGTTTGAGGTTAGACTGAAAATTAGTTTGGTTGGGTTCAGCTCATCCAAACTCTTTGAAAGCTTGGCATGAAAACCAATCCACAAGGGTAGACTTTGGACTTGCCCAGCCCAATTGACATTCCTAGTAACGCCTAGACAACAACTTTTTTGGTGTTCAGAAAAGCTATAAGTTGGGAGAAATTATTTGGAGCTATAAAAGCATGGTCACGTAGTACTCCATTTCTCATATTTATTTGGTACTTTAAGAGTACAGTCACGTGATGCTCCACCTCTCACATGAGGTAGAGTTAATAGGTGGTAGACTTCACCTTATGTGAGAAGTAGAACACCACGTGACCGTGCTCCTAGAGCACTGAATAATTTTTCAGAAGTTGGAGGTTAGAAAATCTTGCTTTTTGAACTTTTCTATCTATTATGTCAAATAAACTAACAATAAAAATAGTTATTTTATATTATTTTTATAACTTATCAGTTTCTACTTTTTTATCTTATGTAAAAAATAGATCAATTCAATAGTAGGGTTAAGGTTGGGTTGAGTCACCTAAACACAAATCAGTATATCCGTGTATTATTATAATACAATGTAAATATTTTAGTAATTTTGTTAAATAATAGGGTCAAAATTGAATTGAGTCACCTAAATCTTATCCCTAAACTTGCATCCAACTCGTTTATTAAATTTTAAACCCGTTGTTAGAAGTGGGAATGGCGACTACACACGATCATGAGAAAACTAGTGTGGGACCCAACTATAGATTGTGGTTTTTCCGACGGTTGGGCATTATATAAAAATTAGCGATGTATCTGTGCAATGGGCGGCTAAAATAAAAAGAAGGTAACATATATAGATTATCTATACTATCGTAATGTTATAATTTGGATAGATTTAATTATATAGGGTTTTGTACCTAAAATCATATTAGGTATTATATTTCATGAAATAATGTGTAAAAATTTAATTAGACATGACTTTATATTTAAATAGAATTTCTATTGAATTATAGTATGAATTGATACTTGACTAGATTATATATATTATTTATATTATAAAGGGAGAACCATAATTAATTTTTGAAACTGTAAGAATAATTTTAATTGTAAAAAAACCTTATTAAATGACATAATTACTTCAACATAAGTCCTTCACACATTCAAATGTTATATAATAAGTACAAACTTATAAGGATCTTTTATTTGTATAATCCATCACCAGAGACATAACAAATAGCTGCAACCTCAGATCCGCATCACCCATGGAAACATACAGATGTCCATGACATGCTTCTTATTTTTACATATATTATGATTTGCTCACTCTTCCAAAGCTTTCTTGGTTAAAGTAGAACAACTTCAAATCCTGCAAATCAAAAGAGGAAAAGATTTTGATTCAGTCATAGTGCCAATACATTTTGCAGATCTAATGACCAAATTATGATGAACCAGTTGGTGAGGCTTACTGGACATATTCGATATTGATTTTGCCGGCATCAGGGTTAGCAATCATGGCGAAAGCTTCTTGAGAAAGATCGATGGTTCCATGGCAGCCTTTTGGGCAGTAATCAACAATCTTGACGACGACGCTCTTTCCTCTGCAAGGCTTTGGCACACCATTGTTTGTAGCCCCGGTACAAGTGACCCTGTATTTTCTTCCACAGGCGGCCCTATTGCCCCATATGGCATCGCTTGCCGCAGCTATCGTGAGACCATTGCCTTGATTGCCGTTGCACGAAGAAGCTTAGAAAAGGGACCAGCCAACATTTTAGATGATACAGTCAAACTGCTAAATATATTTACGGGAAAAATGTTGTCCTTTCATAAATTTTTTTACAAAAAATTCTATTAAAATAATATGGTAGTGATATTTTTATAAATAAAAGCTACTATAATGAATATTTTATTTTTAAGTGAATAACTCTCATTCAACCATATCATTCTGATAATAAATTTTATATTTGTATACTATTATCTTATGTATATATATGAAAAAAGTAATGTTATATAAATAGAAAAATGTTATTTTTACAAAAGAATTAACTAGAATGACATGGACACGTGACATGGCAACAAAAGTTAAATAGACAAAATTGCCCTTTTTCTTTTTCTTTCAGTCCCATTCTTTTCTGTTTCGACGGCCGAACAAATCGCCATTGAAGCGGTCTGCCAACCTTATCACCCAGAAACCTCCAAAGTAACCTCTCCTAGATCACTACCATACTTTGCATGTCTCATGCGTGAATAGGTGATTAGGATATATTTGATTTCTGCCGCCCACAGTTTTCCCATTTTTATTGTTTGTATGAATTATGTGTATATACATATATATACATATTTATGCCTCAGGGTAAAAGCATTGAGCTGAACTATACACCTTTTGTTTTGGGACTAGTACTGTAGGGGGATTTACTATATTAAAGCACAGATTTCAGCTTAACAACATCAAAACAAGAGAGAGGCTTCCTCCGTGAATTAAGGAGAAATTATTCAACAGGTTCAGAACATTACGTCAACATAATAATGTGGTGTGCCAAACCAATTACAAACAAACACATCATTTATTTTTGGTCAATTCAACTATATGGATAATAAATATGAATATGTTACAAACGTTGTTATTTCCATTATTATAAAGATTAGGCCAATCAACCTAAAAATCTGACCAACACTAATTTTTTAAATCATTTTTGGAAAAACTAACAAAAGATTTTGAGCTATAGGGTTGTAAAAAGAATGAAAAATTCAAAAGTAGTGAGAGACCTCCTCATGTGGAGAAACAAAAAATTACATAAAGAAGGAAGATATATGCATTTCACACAACCTTTCTTGGTCCATTAAATTTCTGCTTTGACTGAAATTACTTAACTTAATCCAATGCTTGAGGGCATTGACGTTGGTGCAAAAACGAAATGAACATGAAAAGATGTAAAACTAAAAACATGGTAAGAAAAATTGCACAAACAAAACCAGAAACATCTCATAAAACAAATTTCAAACAGATAATCACATCATAAAAAAAAATCAAATAGATAACTCAAATAGAAATCCTTAAAATTTTCAATACTATTTTAAGTGGAGTTGATTCATTCCTCCGCAAGGCTACATGCAGATATTCTATATATTAGCATTTTCGTGCAATATTCTAAGATTAGGCAGCTTTGTTTAATATTTGGTTCCGGTGGGAATTAACTGATTGCTGAATATGATGGTTTGACCACTTTGGATTGACAACAGAAAACAAAGTGTAGAGTTCGGAAAATTTGAAAACCTGAAGAAGTTACCAACAATTTTTCAAATCTAAAGCAGTTACCAACAATCATGTGGGAAGTGGAGTGTTGATAAAATTAACTAGAATGACATGGACATGGACACGTGACATGGCAACAAAAGTTAAATAGACAAAATTGCCCTTTTTCTTTTTCTTTCAGTCCCATTCTTTTCTGTTTCGACGGCCGAACAAATCGCCATTGAAGCGGTCTGCCAACCTTATCACCCAGAAACCTCCAAAGTAACCTCTCCTAGATCACTACCATACTTTGCATGTCTCATGCGTGAATAGGTGATTAGGATATATTTGATTTCTGCCGCCCACAGTTTTCCCATTTTTATTGTTTGTATGAATTATGTGTATATACATATATATACATATTTATGCCTCAGGGTAAAAGCATTGAGCTGAACTATACACCTTTTGTTTTGGGACTAGTACTGCAGGGGGATTTACTATATTAAAGCACAGATTTCAGCTTAATAACATCAAAACAAGAGAGACGCTTCCTCCATGAATTAAGGAGAAATTATTCAATAGGTTCAGAATACTATGTCAGCATAATAATATGGTGTGTCAAACCAATTATAAATAAACACATCATTTATTTTTGGTCAACTGAACTACATGAATAATAAACATGAATATGTTAGAAATGTTGTTTTTTTAAATCATTTTTGGAAAAACTAACAAAAGATTTTGAGCTATAGGGTTGTAAAAAGAATGAAAAATTCAATAGTGAGAGACCTCCTCATGTAGAGAAACAAAAAATTACATAAAGAAGGAAGATATATGCATTTCACACAACCTTTCTTGGTCCATTAAATTTCTGCTTTGACTGAAACTACTTAACTTAATCTAATGCTTGAGGGCATTGACGTTGGTGCAAAAACGAAATGAACATGAAATGATGTAGAACTAAAAACATGGTAAGAAAAATTGCGCAAACAAAACCAGAAACATCTCATAAAACAAAAATCAAACAGCTAATCACATCATAAAAAAAAAAAAAATCAAATAGATAACTCAAATAGAAATCCTTAAAATTTTCAATGCTATTTTAAGTGGAGTTGATTCATTCCTCCGCAAGGCTACATGCAGATATTCTATATATTAGCATTTTCGTGCAATATTCTAAGATTAGGCAGCTTTGTTTAATATTTGGTTCCGGTGGGAATTAACTGATTACTGAAGATGATGGTTTGACCACTTTGGATTGACAACAGAAAACAAAGTGTAGAGTTCGGAAAATTTGAAAACCTGAAGAAGTTACCAACAATTTTTCAAATCTAAAGCAGTTACCAACAATCATGTGGGAAGTGGAGTGTTGATAAAATTGTGGGTTTCCATGGTTGCTGAAGTTTGATGAAGACTGATTGTTGTTGGTAACTGTCAGAAAAATGTGGGAGCTTGGAAAATTGAAGCAGTTCGAAGTTGGGAGTTTACAAATTTGCCCTTACTAAATATGAGAACAATTTATGTTAAATAGTGGATAACCCAATTTACTTTGGACAATTTTGGAATGAGCAACGTTAAAGCAACTTCAATTCGTTGTCTCTCAGATTCTGTTAGTACGATATATATCACATTTTGCTAAGAGATGGTTATAGTAGGAAAAAAAACTCTCGAGTAGTCAGGAGTTCTAATTGTCATGCCTATAAGATTTTATCATGACATTTATTTCCTTAAAACTTTTTCCATTTACAATAAATTAACATTAATAATATAATAAAGCACCACATGTAACAATTTAACAAAAATATTAATGCATACTGAAACTCCGTACTACATGGACTTTTTTCTACTATAGTGACACAACGGAAACATTTAGGATTCATGACCTTCATTTGCCCATATGAAAGGATTTATTTTTATGTTTCAAATTGGTTACACAGGAGAGAGAGAGAGAGAGAGAGAGAGCAAATGCAACTTATGGCCATACAAAGTGATTAGCTATTAATTTTGTTTTTATCATTTCACTAACAAAGAAAAACCATACATTATATACCCTGCCGTGTCATTTGGAAATGATATTCATAAAACAAGAAAAAAAAATTGTTTATTGATCATTGTTTGGAAGAGATTGCTAAATTTAAAATCCACACAATTGTATACACAGCCATTTCTCTTACATGGATGAGTCTTAGAACCTTTGAGACTGTGAATTAAGTGTTTTTTAATTGATCTGCTAATTTAGTTTTCTTCTTTGTTTAAGCTTCAAGAAGCTGAAATATTAGTACAGAAGAAGGAAAAAGTCGATAGGAAAGTATATAAACCAAGAAGGCATAATCCAAGCATTACTTTCAAAAGAGTCTAACTTTTGAGTGGATGACGCAAGTTATATGCTATAGATTGTACAACCCTTCTCTCCAAAATTATGGCAATTGTAGATGGAAAGCCCAAAATTGAGACCACTTGACCAGCCACTGCTTTGAGAGAGTATTATAAGGATTAAAAAATATGTATAAACTGCCAGGGACATATCACAGGCAATAAATACAAAGTAAGTGGTCATCTATACCTAGCAAAAATGGCCATCCAAAACAAAACAGCAATAAAAAGCCAATCTACTGTGACTAGACTACAAACAACGCTAACAAGAGGGACCAGTTCTTGACCTTTCTTGTAGTTATATGTGACCTTAGATACATATGCTCGTATAACATGCCTTTCTTTTTTGGGTAATTCGGAAATTGAAACAGCAGAAGAGATGTAAAGACAAAAATGCCTTCCGACAAAATAGGAAGGAGAGAGAGAGAGAGAGAGAGAGAGAGAGAGAGAGAGAGAGTTATGCAATCAACGCTCAAATGACCGTGAAATATATCATTGCCCATGAAGTGTGCTCATGCTAATGCATAATCAGCACTAAATGAAGATATATATAAAATGAAGGTTCTAATGGTGCAGTTCGGATGGTTTGAGCTTGGGATGCACATACTGTTTGGGATCAAATTTTTCTAAAATAAATTTAACAAGTGAATTTAAATAACTCAATTAATAGTGTAAGGTTTTTAGTAACGTCACACGTTGCTTAGGTTATATAATTCTAAATGTCAAATTCTATACAGACAAATTAATTACATTAATGAATGTCTTAAAATGATATAGGAATAAATTAAAAAAAAAAAGGCAGACTTGGGTTTATGTTTTTTCTTTTTCATGGGTGGTTGTACAAATTGCCACAATGTAGGTTTCTAGACTTTTAATATTACATAAAAACAAAAACACTCTAGAGGCAGATGTGGAGACAGTTGAACAAGACGAATTTAACATGTAAGCTATACAAGTGTCTGCCAAACAAAATAAATAAAAATAATAATAATAATAAAAAAATATATTCTAAAACAAAGTGAGGATTGTTTGGATGAAAGAATCCATCATAACATGAGTTTTGTATATATATACATGTATGTATATAGAAGAGGACAAAAAAAAAATCATTCTTCAAATGAAGGAATCGATACATATATACACATGTTGTAAATATATATGCATACAAATGAGCTTTGGTAAACTTGCAAATTGATAGGAAACCTGCAAAAGTTTGATCCCTTCACTACAAGACCAGTTGAATGATGGGACAATACACAAGCATAACATAATAATAAAATGAAATCAGTTTTTCTCATTTTAAAGTATGTGCAGGGGTGAAGACCCGTTCAAAGCCCAGCCACGCTTCGTCGAGATATTTCAAATAAAGAAATAGTAACTACCCGCAATATAATTTGTGCAACGTGGGTCAACAGTTTTCCTGACTGCTTATATATCTATGAAGGCAGTAGAGGGCAAAAGAAAGAGGGATCAGTCAGAGAGAGTGGCCAAATCAAGAGAAGAAGAGGAGACAGAAAAAGAAAGTTTCAGATAGGAAAATACAAAAGAGATCAAAAAAAAAAAAAAAAAAAAAAAGAAGCAAAGAGAGTGCAGTTTGAAAGAGAGAAACAAAAAAAAAAAAGTGTTTAAGGTTTCATACTTAGATTTGTACAGGTATAATTCTCTTGCATTTTCTCTTCCTTCTTGGAACTCTCTAAAAAGATTTTTTTTCGTGTTCTTCTTTACAAACTTCTCGGCGCTACAATATTTCTATTTTGCTCTAAAAAAAATTACCTACGCTGGCATGGTTTTTAAAGTAAAAAGAAAAATTTAGAGTTTGAATTGGTTTTGAATTCTATAAATTTTCAAAGCCAGTTTTATCTGAAAACAAAATACTTGTTGAATTTGAAAAAGACTCTGTGTTTAAAATATAGATATATATATATATATAGATATACATATTCTATATATATATTCCCTATACTGATCTCTCAATTTCATGGCTGGAATTTTTAATTTTATTTTAAACTTTTGTTCTTTTGTGGTCTCAAAATTCAAAATTAAGGTTCTAGTTCACTCAATGACGACTTGTATGCCCTCAGTTTCAAGCCTCCAAGACTTTTTATGATGACTCTTATGCTCTTAAGTTCAAGTCCTAAAGGCTTCAAGACGGTTCACTGCTCTCAAATTTTAGTTTTTAAAGTTTAAAGACGGTCCACGTGCCCTCAATTTCAAGTCTCTAAGGTTTTCTAGCGGCTTTTATGCTCTTAATTTTAAGCTTTTATGGCTCCATGACGACTTTTATGCCCTCATAATTTTAAACCTTTACAGTTTTGATGTGGTCTACATGCAACGTGATAGGCCACTGGAGGTTTAATAAAGACCCAAAAACTCAAATGTGAAAGGCCTTAAATTCATAGCATTTTAAGGCCTAGCAGTTGGACTTTCTTTTATGGGCCAAATTACAAAATTTTTGAGACTCATATCTGCAGCCCAAGAAGTGCTAATTTGCTGAGAATGATGGTCTTAACAAATAAAGCTTTCCAGCACATTTAAAGGCCCAAGTTATGGCCGAAGTGTTGGTATTTCTTTAAAGCCCAAATTTTTTGAAGTCTTTTAAAGACTGAAATCATGGCCCAGTAATGACTTAATCTTCAAGCCATTAAAGACCCCAGTATTTGGTCTGTCAATGATCCATGTTGTAAGTTTACTAGACAAGTCGTTTGGTCCACTTGACAATTCTTTTAAGACTCAAATTGCTGGCCCAATTACTTAGGCCCAAATCTCTATCTTTTAAAGGCTTAATGTTCAAGTTAAATGATTAGTAATATTTTACAAGCAAGAAGGCCCAAATTTAAGGTCCGAATTGTTAGTCACTCGTGGGCTAATGAAAGTAAATGAAAGTAATGTGCAATGCTAATATTCTGAGAATCAGATTTGAAAAGGTTTCATATTCATGAACAAAAGTCCTCATTATTATTTTATTTTATTTTTTTTAAACAGCTTAATTTGTTTATTAGTTTAAGAAATAGTTTAGTGAAGCAAAGTTAAACAAAAAGATAAACTAAATATTTTTTTTTAGAACTACGCTAACTTGGTTCCAGTCCGGATTTTATCTCGACTCGGATACGTAGGCAACCCGCTCAAATGGGTACAGTCAAAACCTTGTGGACCTAAATGTTCACTCAAAATAAACCCAACTCAAACCAAAAAATATTATTTTTTCAATAACTACGGTTGACTTGATTCCAGTCTGGACTTGTCCCGACTCGGATACGTAGACAATCCACTCAAATGGATACAATCGCAACCTTGTGGACCCACAATGTTTACTTAAAGTAAATCAAACCAAAATTAAATATTATATTCTTAAGAACTACGGCAGAGTTGATTTCAGTTCGGATTTCTCTCGATTCGGATACGTAGGCAACCCACTCAAATGGGGATGGTCGTAACCTTTGTGAACCCAAATATTTACTTAAATAAATTTGTAAAAATCTAATTAAATTCTATTAAGTTGGAATGAAAGAGTATTCCCTTGAAACAAGAGATTGTAATTAAGGGATACGTTATATCTTGAATGAGTCCGATCTATACTTTGAGAACTCATGTAATATGTTATTATATGAGTGAGATTATGTTAAGTATTTGTTCAATTAAATATTATTCTTAATATTTTTGCTTAACACATACCAATACAACACTTATTGAGGAACCAAATTAAATTGCTTGGTTTTGTTAATAAACTGGGAGCATTCATTAATTTGTTTAAACATTCATGCTCTAAGTTGCTGTTAGTTACTCAGTAGCCCATAATTCTTAGTACGTGTTATTTGAGCTTGGAATTTAAAAGGTTTTGTGCAAATATATAGAGTTTGCATGAGTAATTAAACATTAGGTAGTCATTGTACCACGGTAATACTTTTATGGTAGTTGATTAAATTCACAAAAGAGGTATTGATGGCAACTGTATTCCATTGTATTGAGACTTGCAAGTTATTCTCTCAAGCAAATTAAAGATTTCTCACAACTAATGTGGTAGTTGAGTTAGCTTCAGCAGTTGGGCTTGGAACTCTGCTCTTCTCTTAACGATTGCATTTTTGAACCCATTTGCGGTAGTAGTTGCGTGAACTAGGTGTTGTCGAGAAGGAGTTGAATATTGTTTGTACTTTGGTGGAATTGAATATTACTTGTACTTTGGTAAGTGACGGGCTTGTCCTTTCCGGGTTAATAACTATGACTCAAATTGAATATTCCGCAGTAGGTGGGAACTGTCATGCTCAAGAGAGATTACTATGTTAGTCGCTCCTTGGGTTTTTTTTCCAAAATAATCGTATATGAAAAGGTTTTTTTCGAAATAACAAAAATCAAAATCCTATTCCCAATATAAGGTAAAATGCAACTTGAGGCTGCATTTTTTGAGAAAACGCAAATAGAAGTTGCGTTTTTTGAGAAAACGCAACCCAAGGTTGTGTTTTTTGCTTTTCCCGCTTCTGACAGACCATGCTTGCAAAATGCCTACAAATCTACAAAAAAAAAAAAAAAAGCCAGAGAAAATGCAACTTGTTTCTCATTCTCTCTAGTTTCTCTCCACCGGGAAACTCTTTCGTTTCTCTCCGTCAGGTATTCTCTGGTTTCTCTCGCTCTCATTCTCTCTAGCATATGATATATATAATGGTATATGATATAATTTTATAGTAATATAATCTGTGAATTATATTTTACGATGTAGTAGTAAAATAGTAATGGTAAATATATAATTATTTTATTATATAATTCAGATATTACTGGCTATCTATTATTTTATTTGTAGCCATATTTGTTGTTCTTGCTACTTCAGAAAAGTTCTCTGTTATTCTGCATAATGATCTAGTTGGTTATTTCTATTGGTAAAATAATTTATTTATTTATGCTGGTAAAGTAGATATTATTTGTGTCGCACCCATATTGATTATTTGTTATTAATGTTACTCCATGGGTTCATTGAACTTTGATATAATTTTTAAATTTTGTGGTTAAATATGTATGAATAAAATAATTATATTAAAAAATATGTTATTAATTAGTAATAAAATATTATAATATGCTAAAAATATTTATTAGGAAAATAATTCGAAATCACTAGTAAATATAGTAATATTTACAAAATTACTATATGGCCTTAATTTAATTATTTTGTTACTATAAAAAAGTTCAATCCAAAGAAAAAAAGTTATAGGATCCAAAAAAAAAAAAAAAAACCTAAACTAATTAACTAAAACAAAAAGATTGGTTAACCCAAAAATAATTTATACAAAATAAAATACTTTTTAAAAAATCCCAAATTTTATATAGTTTTTAAATTTTTTTGGTTAAATATCTATGAGTAAAATAATTAAATTAAGAAATGTGTTAGTAATTAGTAATAAAATACTATAATATTCCAAAAATATTTATTAGGAAAATGATTACGAAATTACTATAAAATGTAATTTTTTGGCTATAAATTTAAGGAAATAATTTTTTACGAAATTACTATATGGCCTTAATTTAATTATTTTGTTACTATAGAAAAGGTTCCAATCCAAAGAAGAAAAAACGTTCTAGGATCCCCAAAAAAAAAAAAACTAAACTAATTAACTAAAAGAAAATAGGTTGGTTAACACAAAAATAATTTATATAAAATAAAATACTTTTTCAAAAAATCCCAAAATTTATATAGTTTTTTAAAATTTTTGGTTAAATATCTATGAGTAAAATAATTAAATTAAGAAATGTGATAGTAATTAGTAATAAAATATTATAATATGCCAAAAAATATTTATTTGAAAAATAATTACGAAATTACTATAAAATATAATTTTTTGACTATAAATTTAAGGAAATAAATTTTTTACAAAATTACTATATGGTCTTAATTTAATTATTTTGTTACTATAAAAAAGTTTCAATCCAAAGAAGAAAAAAGGTTATAGGATCCAAAAAAAAAAAAAAAAACAACTAAACTAATTAACTAAAAAAATAGTTTGGTTAACCCAAAAATAATTTATACAAAATAAAATACTTTTTCAAGGTCCCAATTAACTAAAAAAAATAGATTGGTTTATGCAAAAATAATTTATACAAAATAAAATACAAACAAATATTGGGAAAATAATTAAATTAAGAAATGTGTATAAATATTTATTAGGAAAATTATTTGTAGTAAATAATATTTAGTGAATAATTTTAAGGAAAAAATAAAAAAAAACGGGTTAGTAGGTAGGATGCCATGAAAATTACCAGTGATATGGCATTATTTAATTTTGAATCTGTTTAATTAATATGGAAAATGATTCATACGGAAAATAGGAAAATTATTTGTAGTAAATAATATTCAGTGCATAAATGTAAGGATAAAATAGGAAAAAATAGGTTAGTAGTTAAGGATAAAATAGGAAAAAATGGGTTAGTAGTTTGAATCTGTTTAATTATTTTTTAATATGTAGTAATTTTCAGTAAATAAATGTATGAATAAAATAGGAAAAACCAGGTTAGTATTAGAAATAATAGAACTATAAATACTAGACAATCGATATAAATAATGTTTAGGATGCCATGATAATTATCAATGAAATGGCTGGAATAATTTTAATTGTGTTTAATGATTGTTTAATAGGCGTAAGAATCGATGAAACAATGACCATGTTGTGTTGGGGTGGTGAAATAATTAAAAATCGTGATGAAGGAATTGTGTATAGCATGGAATGCTAGACATTTTGTTGTTTACCATTGCAATTAAAAATGTGTAAACTAGAAGATATGACAATGCCTATGATTGGCAAAGATGGACAACATGTAAGGTTGAAAATTATATGCAAATTTTCAGTTAGTAATGAAGGGGGCTCGACCAAATATAAGAAAGTTCTAATCAAAGATGATCGGACATTGCAAATTGCCTTACAGCTACCACATAAAAAGTTATGGATGGAATGCATCGAGCTGTACATCGAAATAGAGAATCCAGTAGTAGATGTGGATACTGCAACAGATCGAATGTGGGGTGACATTTAGGGGTATGGCAAGATGCTATTGGCTGAGGGAGATACGTCAACAGCATGGAACTTCTCGACAATGTTGACATTAGAATAGGACACTGTTGGCCACAGTGTGCCTTATTCATAACAATTTAACCAATATGGTAACCCGTTTCATTTGCAAAGCACGCAGCAAAGTGGTTACCAAGGTTCGTTTGTTGATTGTGGCATTGGGTTGAGTAGTATGTCACAACATCGACCTACCAGAGACACCACTGGTCCTTCAGAAGAGCCTTCAATGAGACATAGCCAAGGGAGGGATCCAGTGCAACGTATGGTTGAATCGGGCCGCCAATCCATTCCCATACAAATTGACTTGAATGTAAGGTCTTCGGATACACAGTTGGAAAAATCTGATAAACATATAGATGTCGCTCTATTGAATGATTCTGATGACGATGTTCAACAACAATAAGAGATCCCGGTTCCTTACTTTACCATATTGCCGGAGGCATATGATGCACCTGTAATTGGCAAGGATCATTTTCGTCGTAGGGCCACATAGGACATGCAGAATCTCAATTTTGAAATGGGGATGCTATTCAATGACAAGGCAATTGTAAAAAATGCATGCACAGTGTATCACTTGCACAATAACAAGGAGTATTCGGTTGTTGAATCAACTACGAAATTGTTTAAAACGAAGTGTGCACACAATTGCCCTTGGATGATTCGTGCGTCCACCAAAAGACATGGGATGTGGGAGGTTACACAATACAATGGCCTCATTATTGTTTGTACGGAATGCCAAACATAAGTCATCGTAACCTAGACGTGAACTTCATTATAGATATTATCATGGTACAAGTAGTGGTGAGTTTAACTTTGATTAAGACTTTATCACAATAACTGTTTAGTTTGTCATAAAAGAAGTTTCTCTAAAGTACTTAAACTGTATTTTATTTTGTACAGAAAGACCTTGATTGAAAGATTGCCATCCATAATGGAAGATGTCAAACAACATTACCACCACTCCGTCTTATACAAGAAAGCATGGATGGCAAGAACAAATGCCATGGAGATGGTATTCGGCAATTGGAAACAGTCGTTCGCAAAGCTTCCAAGATATTTGATGGCATTGTAGTTAAGAAACCCTAAAACAATCCAAATGTTAGAGACCTTCAATCAGGATGTCCATGACATGGCCATGTTTGATCGAGTATTTTGGGCAATCGGACCATGCATTAATGGTTTCAAGCATTGTCTGCAGGTTATTTCAGTTAATGGCACCCACCGTTATAGAAAATATAAGGGTGTCATGCTTATCGCTATGGGGGTCACTGCTAGGGGTAGAAATTTTTCCCTTTTCTGTTGTCGAGGGTGAGGACACATGTAACTAGTCGTGGTTCATCAACTTATTGAGACATGTCGTTGTCCCTGATAAGGAACGTGTCACCATACTATTAGATTGCCACGGGGCCTACTAAATGCCATTGATTGAATATGAAAACATCTAAGCGATAATCAACCACTTGGTTTTCACAGGTATTGCCCTCAGCACTTTCGTAGTAACTACTACAAGAAATATAATATGATAAGGATCAAGGACTTGGTGTGGGCTGCTAGTGCAGCTCGTCAACTGCGAAAGTTCAACACTATAATGAACTAATGCGGGAGGATATTACTAAGTGGACATTTGTTCACGATGGCGGCAATAGTTGGGGGATCAAATCAACTAACAACGCTGAGAGCTACAATAGTGCGATAGCAGGTGCACGTAACTTGCCCATCACTATATCAATGCAAGTCACTTACTACCGTCTTATTATGCATACCCGTTAAAAGTGTGTGAAAGATTTCAGAAATGGAGCAAAAAAGCAGCTGGTCATATTGTCACAGTTTGTAATTGGTAATATATGTTAATATCTCCATCATTAAATTGCTATTGTTAAAGATCTATCAGCAAATATGTATGAAATTTTGTTTCTTGTTATATAGAGACACGGTGTTTGTCAATGTGTTGACCGGCAAGAGGGGGATTAAAAGTGGTCATCTACATGTCGTGCAGCTTTTCTTGCCCAGCTGTACATGCAAAAAATAGGTTATATTTCACCTCCTTTGCTCCTACATGTTTGTTGCTGTTACAACTGCTGGAAAGCAACCCTGGTTTTTATTTGACGAACACTACAACATAGAACTGTATGCCCGTGTGTACGCGACTCCATTTGCGCCACTATTAATGGAGGATTACTGGTCTCCTTATGAAAGGCCTGTTATCCTCCCAAACCCCCATGATAAACGTGTAGCTCAAAAATGCCGTCCTACTTATAGCCATGGTTGAGAGATGGCGATAGGAGACACACACCTTTCACTTGCTTGTCGGTGAAGCGACAATTACATTACAGGATGTCTCTATACTATACGGTCTTCCGGTTACTAGCAGGGTTGTTACAAGTTCGTAGTTACAATTCATAATTACAGTTCATGACATTATTTAATTACACGCGTTATTTCATGACTTTATACACGTTATTATTTGTATCGAAGAATTAAACTCCAATTTACTAACATTTTGTAGGTCCTTCTGGCCCGTTGAGGCAGCAGGCATGGGCCCCTATATTTATGTAGCATTTAGGAGTTGCACCCAGGCCTGGAAATTTCAAAACAGGTTTGGTGAGGCTTAGGTGGTTAAGTCAAACATTTAGAGCACCTGCGGATGATGCTGATGAGACCACAATGCATCGCCATACTCGGGCATTTATACTGAGACTCCTTGGGGGGGGGGGTCATGATGCCAGATCACTCCGGTACGCTGTTTAGACCCATGTACTTACCCTTGATAGTGGACCTTGATGCTTGTGGAGATTTCAGCTGAGGGAGTGTAGTCCTAGCATCATTGTACAGAGGGTTATGTCGTGCCGCAGGACCCACCTCTTTTGAGATCAGTGGCCCGCTTATACTGCTACAGGCACGTAAAACATTATGTTGCTCATGTTGTTATTACGTTTAGACGATCATATCCTTCCATATTAAGACTGAGAATCATTCAGATTTAGGTATGGGAGAGATTCCTAACCACACCTGTGCAGTAGCCGCTTATTATTAGGGAACACGAGTTTCCAGTTGGACCGCTATGGGGCTGGTGGCATGATGATTTCCTCCTCATAGACATTTCCACCCATGTCCTCATTGTGTATAGGGATCAGTTGGACCAACTTCGCCCCGAAAATGTGAGTTATATTTGTTGTACGTTTTACATTTGTTAGCTTTAGGTTGTACAATTGATTGTCGTTGCGTTACTCATGTTGTCTGTTTTGATTGTAGTTAGATTTCGTTAAATAACAATTGATTGTTTGGTTTGTATGGATACATTGCCTTACTACTGCTTTGCTGGGATAGAGGTTTGGAGGGCATTGGTTCCTCTCGTGTGCTATGAAGTTGTGAAGTTATATCTACTAAATTGAGTGATGCGCCAGTTCAGGATGAGACATAACATACTGGACCATCTAAACACTAAGAGGGATTTGCATTCAGTTGTTCGACGGGGGAGGCCCATAGTTAATTGGAGTGATTTTCATGCAGTGTACATAGCACTCTGGTCACATAGGATGGACCGTGTAGTTGATGGTAAGATTCATGATGTACCTATGTTCTCCATTGATCCTTATATGACTTGGTATAGAACCATCACTCGCCTCCATATTGGAAATCCATTAAGATGCACAGAGAGAGGATATTCAGGTGTCGCAGGCACCATAGATGCTATGGTATGTGCAATTAGATATTAATACCAAAATTATATTTAGATATCATAATAAAAGTTCATTACATTGTTTTTTCAGGTGGAAGCATGGGTGGACATATATGATACGGGAACACGCGTGTAAGCACCCTATTGTTGACCGCTCAGCAGTCTACGCTTCGTCCAGACTTGTGCTCAAGTCAATATGGACGTATTCTAATCGAAATCAACTTTCTAAGTCTAATCTTGTCAATTCATCGCTTCATGGGCCCGGTGGGGCCCAAAGAGAAGTAAAATGACCAAAATGCCCTTAGGGGCATTATCCATTCCTTATTCCAAATTAGGCACGTCTTTCCGAAGACGATAAGTTCCTTTTCTAAATCCAATTCCAATTCCAATCCCTCTCCCGAGACAGTTGATTCCTCGAGACAGTAAATCTACCCCAATCAGGCGCGTCTTTCCGAAGACGGTAAATCTCCTTTCTAATTCCAAGTCAGGCACGTTTTTCTGAAGACGGTAAGTCCCCTTTCCAATTCCAAATTAGGTATGTCTTCCCGAAGATGGTAAGACCTCTTTCCAAATCCAATCCCTCTCTCGAGACAGTTTATTCCTCGAGACGGTAAATCTACTCCAATCAGGTACGTCTTTTCGAAGACGGTAAGACCCTTTTCCAAATCCAATCCCTCTCTCGAGATAGTTTATTCCTCGAGACGGTAAATCTACTCTAATCAGGCACGTCTTTTCGAAGATGATAAGACCCCTTTCCAATTCCAATCCTTCTCTCGAGACAGTTTATTCCTAGAGACGATCTGACGCGCTTTTCACAGAAAATCTCTTCAAAACGGTAAGTCCCTTTACACCTGTCAACTGGGACGAGACCCCAAGTCCCCTAGATGGTAGAACGGTCCACCTTCGGTGCCTGCTAGCCCGCCAATGCAGAAATGTCCGTTTAGGCACGCCTTCCAAGAAAGTTGACTTCTCAGGCGCTAAGTCCCTTTAGCAGCTTCCCGAGATTAGGCAGTCTCGGGAATGATCGCGAACCGTCAAAGTAGCGAAAATACTTGCAAACATTACAACCGTCAGAGTAGCGGAAATACTCGCAAACAGGTCGATATAGGGAATTGCCAACAAACCCCTATATCATGCGACTGCCGTCAGAGTGGCGGAAACACTCAAAACCTAGGTCAACACCGGTGCTTGCTAGCCCACTTCGGTGAAAAATGACCAAACTGCCCCTTAGGTCTTTTCTGAGACTTTCCGGTCAAGATGCCTATTTTGCCCCTAGGCATCCAAATGCCCCGGGGACCACACCGGCTCTAGGTATCAAACCGGTAAACTCTCGGGAATACTTCTTATAGTATTCCCGACCTTCCTTTACCTTCCCGGATCATTCCGAGTCAATTCCGGCAAACCCGGTAAAAAATGACTGTTTTACCCCTGGAGGGCCGGTCACCTTTTCCGACCACACCGACTCTGGGTATCAAACCGGTAAATTCCCGAGAATGCTTTTTACAGTGTCCTCAACCTTTCTTTATCCTTTTGGGTCATTCCGAGTTAGTTCCGACAAACCTAGTGCGAAATGACCGTTTTGTCCCTGGTAGGCTGGTCACCTTTTCTGACCACACCGGCTCTGGGAATCAAACGGGCAACCTTTGGGAACATTCTGAATAATATTTCTAAATCTCGAGTCTTCTTCCGGGATAGTTTGAGTCCGTCTCGGTAGCTTTCCGGCCCTATTGACCGTTTTGCCCCTAAAGGCTCGGTCAACCCTTTCGACACATCTTATCCTCATTTTTCAAGTGAAATACCTCTGGGACACTATTTTAAGTGTTCCTGCTCTTTTTCGGCCTTCCGGGTCATTCCTGGCCTCTTTAAATCATTCTCGGATTTTCCGGAGTCACTCCTAGTGAAGCCAAGTTGAAAATTGCATGGTAGTCACTAGTACAGGCGCCCAAATATAGTCAAAGATACGTTGCTTGCTGACCTAAATACTTTCCTAACTGGTTGGCGCCACTACTAGTGGCGCCAAGAGGAAAATTATCCTAGCACCACTGCAACAGGCGCTAGGTCTATCCTATCTCTATAAATACAGAGCCTCTTCCAGCGTGAAAGGGGTCCGCAAACTCAGTCTAAAAATACCAATATTCGATATACAGAGCTCGAACACTCCCTAAACCCTAGCTTCCTTAGGTTTTTCAAACCCTAGCCACCATACACTAAACCCTAGCCTTCTATACACTCATACACACCCCCATACACTTATACACTAGCCTCCAATCCTCCTTTGAAGACTTGAAGAGCTGCAATCTGAAGTTTGAAGATTAAAGACAACTCTTGAGGATTGAAGACGAAGATCAAGACGAAGACTGAAGACAAGCAAGGTGCGCAAAATAAATAAGACACAAGGTAGGCTTTCGTTTTATGTTTCTGCACTCCCCCCCCTCTCTCCTCTCTCCTAACCCACTTGGGTTTTCTCTATTTTAATCCTCATCTCTTTCCCCCCTTTTTTTTGCATGCTTGAATAAGGGGATTCTCGGTCCATGTGTAGGATTGAACTATTGGAGAGTCACCGTGTCGGGGGCTTTCCTTTAGGCTAACAGGAGACCTTGTGGGTTCGGCCCCCTTGATTATATAGTGAAGCCTTAGCCTTGTATGTTTACGACCCCAAATTTGTATTGTGTATATCATCATCTTGCATTCTTCTAAAAATCATTTTCAAACTCGTTTTCAAAGCTTGCATTAAACTTGTTTTCAAAATTACATCAAAATCTCCTTTTTCAAAACATGTTTTCAAAATCACAATCCTAGGGTGATTTTAGCCTTTCTATAGCTAGGATTGCTTTAGGAAAGTATTACATTTAAAATGACTTTCATGGTCCATATTTTCAAACCTTTGTTATTTTCAAAACCACTTTTCCAAAGTGGTTCTAGCCTTCTTATGGTTAGAATCGCTTTAGGAAGGTGAAACATTTTTATACCTTCTAAAAACTCTCTTTTCAAAAGTTTCTCTTCTTAAAATCTCTTTTTCAACATACTTTCCTAAAAATCTCCTTTCCAAAGTTGTTTTAAAAAACTCCCTCCAAAAATCTATTTTTCAAAACTCCCTTTTTCAACTTGTTTCCAAAATTCTCTTCCCAAAATCTACTTTCTAGGAACGCTCCCTAAACATCTTTCCTAAAAATTCTTTCCAACAATCTCCTTCCAAAAATCTTCCTAAAAAACTATCTTTCTAAAATCTTTCCTCTAGAAACTCCTCTCTAGGATTTCCTTTCAAAAACTTGTTTCCAAAAACACAGTTTCCAAAAACTCTTTCCTTAGAGCCCAAGTCAAGCCCTAGAGCTAATAATTAAGAAACCCTAATTTTTCTTTCCAAAAACATGATTTTCAAACTTGCCTTAAAACCTAGGTTTCCAAAACCTCTTGTTTTCTACATCAAAACTATACATATTTTTAAAAACCTCTTTTCTACGTTGAAACTATAGTCTTCCAAATCTAGAATTTCTAAAACTTCCCTTTCTAAATCCTTGTCAAATCAAATCTTCCCTTTAGGATACCAAATCTAATCTTCCCGTTTAGGAAACTAGATCCAATCCTCCATTTTTGGAAACAAAATCGAACCTTCTTTTTTTAGAAACAAAATCCAATCCCTTGTTTTAGGAAATAGGAATCTTAACCCTTCCTAGTTCAAATCTTTCCTAGTTCAAATCTTTCCTAATTCAACTCCTTCCTAAACTTCTACTTTCCTAAATCTTAAATTTCCAAAACTTGAACATAAAAATCTTTCCTAAATTTTAAAACTCAACTTCCACATCTTTCTTAATTCAACCATTTCCTAATTCTACCCCTTTTCAAATCTTAACTTTTCCAACCTAAGTTTTCAAATCTTTCTAAAACTGAAATCTTTCCTAATCTCAAGATTTTCTAAAATTCAAACTCTAAAACTTCCTAAATCTTTTTAAAACTCTAAACTTTCCTAAAACCTCGAATCTTTCCAAATCTAAAACTTTCTTATTCTCAAAACTTTCTTATTTTCAAAACTTTCTTATTTTCAAAACCTTTCCTATTTCAAAACCTTTCTTAAAATGAAACTTTCTTAATTCAAAACTTTCTTAAGTTGAAACTTTCTTAATTCAAACCTTTTCTAAATCTTTTCCTAATTTAAAATCTTTCTAAAATTCTAAGCTTTCCAAATTCAAAGTTTTCTTAACTTGAAATTTTCCAAATTCTAAACCTTTCTTAAACTAAACTTTTTCTAATTCAAAAAATTTCTAAATTCAACATTTTCCAATTTCAAAACTTTCCTAAACCTAAAACTTTCCCTAAGTTGAGATTTTCCCAAATTGGCAACTTTCTTAATTCAAAACTTTTCCGATTTGAAATCTTTCCTAAAATGACATTTTCCTAATTCGAACGTTTCCTAATTCGAAACTTGCCTAAAACAAAACTTTCCTAAAATGACACTTTCCTATTTCGAAATTTTCCTAATCCGAGTCTTTCCAAAATTCCAAGCTTTCCTAATCTTCCAAGTCCAAGTATTCAAGTCAATTCTTCTCTAAAATCTTTCCAAATCAAATCCAATCCTTCTTTTCTAAGTCTCAAGTCTTTCTAGGTTTCCTAAAATCAAGTTTTTCAAAATCAAATATTTTCAAATCTTCCAATCAAAGTTCAATCTTTCAATCTTCCAATCCAATTTTCAATTCAATCTCTTTCTTCCAATCAACTCTTCTATTTTCAATCGGACTCTTGTCTGAACTACGACTGACCTGATTTCTCCAAAAAGATACGTAAGCAACCCTCATGGGTGCGGTTACAACTTCTTTCAATTTCAAATTCCTCCACATTTTTCAAATCTCAAATTCTACAACATTTTTCAAATTTCTATTTCCAGAACTTTTTTCAAATATCTAATTCCATGATCTATTTCTATTTTCATTCTTCAATTTTCAATTTCCAAAATCTTTTTTCCAAATTCAAACTTCTATCTCTTTCTTTTTCAAATCAAATCAAATCTCTTTCCAAATCTATTTTTTAATTCTCTTTTCTTGCATTTGCATATCATGCATCATGTCAATTTCTTTCCAAAATTTCTTTTTCAAAGTGAATAGGATTGAATATTAGTTAGTTAAAGACTCTCATAGGTGAATCTAGAGTAGATTGACATGTAGGTACCAAAAGGGCGGGGTAGGGTGATGGATTAGTGCGTCTTCCCTATACGTAACCAACCTCCGAACCTAGGTCACTGATTTCAAAGACCAAAAGGAGTTATTTTCAAAAAAGGGCTAAATGTTTTCCAAAGGTTGCCAAACAACCTGTTTTCCTAAAAACTCTCTCTTGAGGAGGTATTTTCAAAATCGTTTTCCAAAACCCTAAGCGTAGTCTTCGGATTATTTTTATTTTTTAGGTGACCTAACTCACCTTAATCAAGTTAGGTGGCGACTCCAAACTTTTTTCAAAAGCCCTTTATTCAAACCAATTTTTCAATTCAAACCTAGTCGCACTCATTCTTCTAGGAGGGTGAGTTTTAACGAGAGAGTATAATATTTTTCCCCCTTGTTTGTGTTTTCCTTGAGTACAAAAAATTTGGGCGCGATAACGCGCTCTACATGACTTCCCTAAAACGAAGTCAATGAAAGAGATCTATAAGATATAACTACGTGTCATGGCTTCTTTATCCCTCCTACAGGAGATAGACCGTGTCCTACAGCACTGACGGCGTACCCTCGGTGCCTACCTTCTGGTTCCCGGGGAGCTGGTGTGCCACATGGCATGCGACCTCATCCCACCCTTGTACGCCAATCCACCTCTTTGATACCTTCTTTTGTTTATAGTGGATATAGTGTCGGGTACGTGACGCCTACCCATACACTTATGCCAGTTCGAGTTTTAAGACAACATCATATAGGCCATCCTTTCCTATCGAGGAATACTTTGGCACACATGATCCTCCCAGGACATCACATCGATGACTGGCCCGACAAGTATCTCTAGTTATGTTTCAAACAGACCCCAGGTATAATTATGATCCGTTCGTAGGGGGCAGTTCTGGACATCACTGTCATGATTTTCCCAGTTACTATCCTGCATCGACTTATGGGGCTGGGTTGTCACAAGTGACTCATCATTTTCATAGTGGCTACCCTTCATTGAGTTAGGTGCTAGGGCCATCACAAATGACTCATGTTTTTCATAGTGGCTACCCTTCATCGACATATGTGCCAGGGCTATCACAGGTGAGTCATGATTTTCATAGTGCCTACCTAGCATCGACTTATGTGCCAGGGTCATCATATGTTCAGTAGGACGATGAAGAGTTGGCAGCAATAAGTGATGAGGACGAGCAAACGGAAGATGAACAGGTGGAGGTGGGTGTTGACAGAGGCCCGAGTGGTCAGGACGAGCAATAGAATATGGCGGTTCGTAGAGGATCGAGAATCCGACGGGCTAGAATATGTCTAGCAAGGGGCATTTTGGGTGATCAATTTTCAAGGCGTTTCATTAGTATTATCTATTGTAGGTGGTATCCCCCATGCCTGTGACCAAAACATGAATGGAAATGTCATGTTAATTAAAGACTCATGTATTAAGTATCATTAATTGATGTCTCCTCTGATTACGTGCAGGAGTGCTCAACCATACCTATATACATGTCGAAACGAAAAGGCTTATTTGGGGCATTGTCTAGTCGTGCGAATCCTATCATCGACATGGATGAAAGCCAACCATCAAGACCCTCACATATGGTGGGTACATACACAGACCTAATCGGTAACAAATGCTATGGAAAAAAACGTAGCTTTCTTAACAAACCTGTCCTTATGCATGATACAATGGGTCCAGTCAGCCACATCTTCATTGGTAATGCATCCGTACGACCACCCCCTAGTATGACGGATGATCAATGCATAAGGTTACCGTGGGAAGACTTACTCGATAAACGACATGAGCAAGAGATGTATTGCCGATGGCATGGACTTTGTGTCCCAAAGGCTCGTTCAGCTAACTTGTGGAATAGGAGATCACTTAGGAATAAGGTCATGAAAGCACTGGAATGCGAGATTGATCAAATGCAATGAAGATTGGATAGGTATCATTTCACAGAGCAAACAAAGACATACTGTGTTGATCTAACACAATGACTGGTAGAAATTATTAAAGATCCCTTGTTGATTTTTAACCCAAAATTTTCATACTTTTCAGAAGCAGAAGCCGATGATGACTTTGTCATTTATCTATCTAGTAGCATTTCTGTTGGTGGCAAACCACTGTGTTGTTACAAACATGGTCCATAAAGTATCAGACGTTAGTAGCAACTTCTTTTAGTCTTATCTTATGTTTGGCCATAAATCTACGAAAGCAATAAGGTTACTCGTAATGTTCATTTATCTTGTATTCATAAATTGAGTCTAGTCTAGCTAATTTTCTTTTAGTAACTTTTTAATCGTAAACTAAGTTTATAGTCCAATCAAATAATAACTTATATAAACTTATATTAATTCTTTGACTGACTTTTTGGTCTGAGAATATCATTGCCACATCGTTCTAGCTAATGCTTTAAATGAACGAAATCGAGTGGCATAAAATGTTGTTCAATTTTTATTTTCTAAGCATAAAAAGCAGGTTGCACTTGCATTTTGTCCAAAATTGGCTCTCTCGCTCTCTCTCTACTCCCCTCTCTCTCCTTCTCTCTTTACTGCCCTCTCTTCCTCCTTTTTCTCTCTTTTCACACTCTCTCTCTTCTCTCATTCTCATTTTATAAAAATTATACATAAAACTATATTATTTTTAAATTTTTTTATTATTTTTATTTTAAAATTTTAAAAAATAAAATAAAAAATATGGACAGAGTTAAGTAATAATTAAAATATTTTAGTAATCAATAATAAAATGTTATAAAAAGTGTATAAAATAGCAAAAATTTGCAGTAAATAATTTCGAGGATAAAATAAGTAAAATAATTATTAGTAAATAAGTATTGTAATATATAGTTATTTTATAAAGTAATTTGCAGTGAATTATTTTGTAGTAAATAAAATATTATAGTATTACAGTTTTAGTACATGTTTTATGTATGTGTGAAAATTGTTTTGAAAACTCAAAAAATAAATCCTTTTACCCAAACAAAACCAGGTCAGAAACATTAGGTGTGAAATTTGAGATAGATCTGATCATATTTTTCATTTTATAAAAATTGTACATAAAACTATAATACTTTTAAAATTGTCATTATTTTTATTTTAAAGTTTTGAAAAAATAAGATAAAAAAATGTGATCGGCTTTAAAATAAAAAATTTGATAGTTTCGATCAAATTTTTGCTATTTTATAACACTTTTTATAACATTTTATTATTGATTAATAAAATATTTTAGTTATTACTTAATCCTGTCCATATTTTTTAATTTATTTTTTTAAAAATTTTCAAATAAAAATAATAATAATTTAAAAATATTATAGTTTTATGTATAATTTTTATAAATTGAGAATGAGAAGAGAGAGAGAGAGAGAGAGTAAGAGAGAGAAAAGGAGAGAGAGAGGGGGCAGTAGAGGGAGAAGGAGAGAGAGGGGAGTAGAGAGAGAAAGAGAGAACCAATTTTTGGAGAAAACGTAGGTGCAACTTGCGTTTTGTCAAAAAACGCGGGTTGCACCTGTGTTTTCTCCTTTTTTCCCCCTTTTTTGTCAGGATTTTTACCGTGTCAGAAAATGCAACTTTGATTTGCATTTTCTCCAAAAACGCAATCCAAAATTGCGTTTTACCTTAGATTGGGAATAAGGTTTTGATTTTTGTTATTTTGAAAAAAACTTTTGATATATGATTATTTTGGGAAAAAACCCTCGCCCCTTCTCATATTTTTCTCAGCAAAAACAAAAATTAAAGACTACTTAGGATATTGAGCACCATTGTAGTATAGGTGACAATGTAAATTAAAATTCGTGATATTTCCCCTAGATAGGACTCTAGGTGTGTCCATATATGTCATTTTTTGACAAAATAAGGAGCAACAGAAAGACACAAGTTTGACTGTTATAATCACTACTAAAAAATGGCCTATTTGCGACGTCAATAACCCCGACACAGAAACTATCAATTGGGATGGCTTTTTTTGCGATGGCAAGGGTCCCGTCGTGAATACTGGTTAAAAATGATGTCGTTTAATTAAGGTAAAGACGACACCCCTATTTATGACGCCGTATTTGCTACGGGGATGTGCTGACACAAAAGAAGCTAGTGAAACGACGCCGTTTTGGTCTTAAATGACGTAGTTTCATGCCCAAATTTATTTCCCCCCCTTTTGCTTTCATCTTCCCTCTCTAAGGAGCCCTAGCAGCTGTTGATCGAATGAAAAAAAAAAAAAAAAACCAGATTGTATTGTGGCACTGCTTCCCGCTTCCCTCTTCCCCCTACCCTCTTCTCGACGACTGGTGACGTTACGCTGATTCCGGCTAGCCGTTCCCCAGGTGAGCTTCTCTCTCTCTCTCTGACCTCTGTCATGAGCCATTATAGGCATTATCCGAAAGCCCTCGCCGCTGGAATTCCATTCCCCTGAGAATTATGCCATTAAGGGTCGGAATCTGAGCAATGCAATCACCACGAGGCAGGGGAAATGCATGCCAATTCTTAAGGACTGCTCTCTATGCATTCCCTCGGGACAGTTTTGGTTGAAGTAAGTTATACCTTAAAAGCTTCACTTGTTGTCTTATCTTCAAGTTTGATAATGCACTCTTCTCCCTTGCTAACAACTTTCAATGTCCCCTCCCATGCCCATTTGTTGACATTCCATTCATCAGCCCTATAGATAATTTGAATTTGATAAAAAAATATACATATCCAATATGTGTAAAAATGCTTCAGAGTAAGCATTGAAGAAAATTGAAGTGTATGAGTGCTTAAAGGACAGATATGTTGGCATAGAACCTAATGTTAAAAATAACTCTACAATTATATTTTCGGTCCCCTTGTTATCCCTATCTTTTGTTTTTACTAGGTAATATCAGGATGAAAAGAATGTCAAGTTACCATCAAGATGATGGGCTAGTAAATTAATAGAAAAAATTTTAGCTAATCAAATTTGGTTTTCTTATTGCACATAAGAACACAATTAAAATAGAGCAAACCAATATTTTAACCAGAACTTTAGAGTGACACCTGTAGGAAGCTGCACTTTTCATAGGTGGTATCTACAAAAATAAATTATAAGATGAAAATTAGGATGACATAACAACAACTTCTAATCCATCCTGAAAAAGAAGGAAGTGAAAATTGATTACTTAATGCAATATAAAGTTAGCAAAACTTACAATAAATTCTTTAAACTTTTTTATCAATGTTTTGCAGTGTCACCTACTGGTTGTAGGGTCATATGACAGAACTGAGTTGTAACAGATATAGTAAAAATTGGAATACACAAAAGGATTTTTGAAAAACAAAAATTTTAAATTAAAAAAAAATGTATCAACTACTAAATTCTTTAATTGTAAAAAATGTTCATCAAGAATCTAACATACAAATTGGATATGGTAGAATGTTTGTTGTAGATTTTATTAGCATAAAATAGTATTATTTGGCATATTAAGTACTTGGGGTGTACCATAAATTTATACAGTGATGAGTTGGTGCCTATTGTTTCAGTGGTAGTGAAGTTTGATTATGTTATGTCATTCTATATTTGGTTGTTTTTTCAAATCATATAACTATTTCTCTACATGAAAGAAATGTTTTGATGTCAACTAAACTTACATGAATCTTGTTTTGTTCTTGTGTTCGACTTATTCAAATACTATAATGTCAATCGAACATAGAAAATTTTAAATCATGAAGTTCTTACTTCTTTTTTTTTTTTTTATCTCACAGAGTGAAAGGAAGTAAACACAAATACACGGGAAAAAAAAATGTTTTCTCATTAAACAAATAAAAAAAATTGACCCAATATGCAGAAAGAGTTATTAAATCTATTGGAATAGTTTGGTTGGAGCACACAACCAAAGGCATATTCTAATGTCACAACTCATTCAATCACATGATGAAATCAAATATAATAGATTGCATGCATGAGTTAACTGGAACATAAGCATATAACCTTAGACCCGTTCAAGAATCCTCATCGTAGTTTGTGGATTCAACTATGATGAGACGTCTCTTGAATTGTCTAGTTTCAGATAGTTTGGGAATATATAAATCTATATGGTAGTCAGTGGCTCACCGCTTTAAATTGTTCTTCTTTGATAGAGATTCTGTGTGGCAAACTCCGTGTTCTTTGGGTACATACGAGATGCGGTGTAGAGCAATACACTTTGTTTACGTCGTGTACTTGGAGAACTGCGGGGAGATGTGTTCCTGGATTTTCCTAAAAGACGGACAGAGCGGTTTGAGCTGCTTTTTACTATATAGGACCACCTACCTATTAGAGAGGAGTTGGATGAATAGGTTTCATATTGCATGAACATGTAGATTGATATTTTAGCTAAGGTGGCTAATTAGGAATGTTTATGTTGACATATACAGAAAGATGGACAGGATTTAGATTGATTCTGGTGATAGGTTGTCTAGGGAATATATAGATGGTATTGACCAATTTCTTGTATTTGCGTACACCGGTAAGAATGCATATTCAACAATTTATTGTCCTTGTAGGAAGTGTGCGAATCGATTCTATTTGCCATGAGAAACTGTGCATGATCATCTTTTGAATAATGAGATGTTAAGAAAATATAAGATTTGGACTAGTCATGGGAATCATATCCTTCTAGTTCTAGTCACCCTATTAGTAAAGATGACATGTTGGGTGAATCAAACTTTGGGGATGATATGGTTGGAATGATACATGATATTATTCCTCAAGTAGGTATAAATTTTGAGAATGATGAGGGTCAGATAGGAGCGAATAAAGAAACTGTTAATTATTTCAAGCTTCTAGAAGATGCTCAGAGTGAATTATATCCGGGATGTAAGAAATTTAGTAAATTATCTTTCATTGTCCAACTCTTGCATCTAAAGGTGCTTAATCATTGGAGGGACAAGTCCACAGATATGTTACTTGAGTTGTTGAGCGAGGCTTTCCTTGAAGGTGTGCAACTTCCGAGCAATTACTATAAAGCTCAAAAGATAACTGAAGGTCTAGGTGTTGCGCCCAGACTTTTCGCACTCGAAGAATACACACACAAGCTGGAAAAATACTGTACTCTCTCGTTAGAACTCACCCTCCTAGAAGAATGAGTGCGACTAGGTTTGAATTGAAAATTGATTTGAATAAAGGGCTTTTGGAAAAATTTTAGAGTTGCCACCTAACTTGATTAAGGTGAGCTAGGTCACCTAAAAACTAATCATAATCCGAAGACTACACTTAGAGTTTTCGAAAATAATTTTGAAAATACTTCCTCTAAAGAGGACTTTTAAGAAAACAGGTTGTTTGGCAACCTTTGGAAAACATTTAAGCCTTTTTTTTTTAAAATGACTCCATTTTGGTCTTTGAAAATAGTAATCCTAGGTTTGGAGGTTAGTTACGTGTAGGGAAGACGCACTAAGCCATCACTTTATCCTAGGTTTGCGGTACCTACATGTCTATTCACCCTAAATTTACCTATGAGAGTCTTTAACTAAGAAATGTCCAATCCTATCCACTTTTAGAAAAAGAAATGTTTAAAAGAATGATGCATGATATGCAAATGCAATAGAAAGATTTGATTTGGAAATAGATTTAGAAATAGATTTGGAAAAGAAGAATCGAAGCTTGAAATTGGAAAGAAAGTTTAGAAATTGAAATTAAGGATTGAAAATAGATTTTTAGAATTGGAAGTTGGTGATAGAACATAGAATTGGAAAGTGGAAATAAGTTATGAAATTGGAGATTTGAAAAAGGTTGTGACCGCACCCATGAGGGTTGCCTACATATCCTTTCTGAGGAATCAGGTCAGTAGTAGTTCGGACAAGAGTCCGATAGAAAATAGAAGTTTGATTAGAAAAAGAAATTGAATTGGAATTTAGATTTGATTTGAATTTAGAATAGAAGATTGGAACTTGAAATGGAAGAGATTGGACTTTGATTTAGAAAGATAGTGATTTAGCAAACCTAGACTTAGGAAGATAGGATTGGGACTTGAGAGAAAAGATTTGAATCGAATGTTGGACTTGGAAGATTGGGGAAAGATTAGATTTAGAAAGATTCGAATTTAGGAAAGTTTCAAAATAGGAAAGTTTTGTTTTAGGAAAGTTTCATTTTAGGAAAGTTTCGAATTAGAAAATGTTTCATTTTAAGAAAGTATTGGAATTGGAAAGTTTTGAATTTAGAACGTTTTGAAATAGGGAAGTTTTGAAAGTAAGAAAGTTTTGAGTTTAGAAAGTTTGAGATTTGGAAAGATTCGAATTTAGAAAGTTTGGAAGTTTAGAGAGATTTGAAATTAGAGAGATTTGAAAAATTAGATTTGAAAAGTTAAAATTTGGAAAGGTATGGAATTAGGAAAGGTTTAGACCATGAAGGATTTGGAAGTTTAAAGTTTAAGGAAAGAGTTAAAAGTGTAAGTTTTGGAAACTTAAGGTTTAGGAAAGTATGAGATTGGGAAGGATTTGAATTAAGAAAGATTTGGAGTTGGAAGAATTGAGATTCTTGTTTCCTGAAACAAGGGATTGGATTTTGCTTCTAAAAGAGGTGTTTTAATTTTGTTTCCAAAAACAGAGGATAGGATCTAGTTTCCTAAATGGGAGATTGGATTTGACATGGATTTAGAAGAATAAAGTTTTAGAAACCCTAGATTTGGAAGACTATAGTTTGGACGTGGAAAAGGGGTTTTGGAAACTTATGATTTTGATGTAAAAAGGGAGATTTTGGAAACCTAGATTTTAAGGCATGATTGAAAATCATGTTTTCGAGAAAGGAAATTAGGGTTTCCTAATTGTGGGTTCTAGGTTTTGACTTGGGCTTTAAGAAAAGGAATTTTTGGAGAGTGAGTTTTTAGAAAGGGAGATTTTTGAAAAGAAATCATAGATAGGAGTTTTTAGAAAGTGAATTTGAAAAGAGAGAGTTTTTGGAAGGGAATTTTTGGAAGGAGATTGTTGAAAAGAGTTTTTAGGAAAGAGATTTAGGGAGAGAGTTGTCTAAGAAGGAAACCTAGGGAGTGTTTTTAGAAAAGAAATTTTGAAGAGAACTTTTTGAAAAGGAGTTTAAAAAGAAGTTTTGAAAAATAGATTTTTGGAGGGAATTTTTGAAAACAATTTTGGAAAGGAATTTAAAGAGAGTTTATGGAAAGCACGTTAGAAAAGAGATTTTTAGGAGGAGATTTTTGAGAAGAGATTTTTTAGAAAGTATATAAAATATCTCACTTTCCTAAAACGATTCTAACCATAAGAAGGTTAGAACCACTTTAAGATAGTGGTTTTGAAAACAACAATGTTTTGAAAATATGGACCATATTAGTCACTTTAAATGTAACACTTTCCTAAAACAACCCTAACCATAAAAAGGCTAGAATCACCATAGGATTGTGATTTTGAAAGCAAGTTTTGAAAAAGAAGATTTTGATGTAAGCTTTTGAAAACGAGTTTGAAAACGAATTATGGAAGAATGCAAGATCATGATATGCACAATGCAAATTGGGGTTGTGAACATACAAGGTTAAGGCTTCACCACATAATCAAGGGGGCCGAACTCACATGGTCTCCGGTTAGACTAAAAGAAATCTCCCGACACGGTGGCACTCCAATAGCCTAATCCTACACATGGATCGGGAAATCCCTTGTTTTAAGCAAGCAAGAAGGGGGGGGGGAGGGGAAGAAGATGGGGGATTAAAATAGAAAAAAATCCAAGTGGGTTAGGAGAGAGAAGAGAGGGGGAAGATGCGTAAACTTAAAGAGAAAGCCTACCTTGTGTCTTGTTTATTTTGCTTTGCTTTGCGCGCTTTGCTTTTCTTGCTTTGCTTCAATCTTCGCTTCAGTCTTCAAGGGCTTGTCTTGATCTTCGAGAGCTTCAGTTTGCAGCACTTTAAGTCTTCAATGGATGTTTTGGAGGCTGGTGTATGACTATATGAGAGTGTATATGAGTGTATAGGAGTAGATGAGAGCTAGGGTTTGTGTATGGAGGCTAGGGTTTGAAAAACCTAAAAAAGCTAGGGTTTAGGGAGGCTACGAGCTTTGTATATCGAAGAACAGGGTTTTTAGATTGAGTTTGCGGACCTCTTTCATGTTGGAGGAGGCTTTGTATTTATAGAGAGAAGAATGACCTGGCGCCTGTTGCAGTGGCGTCGGGCCAAAAATCCTTCTGGCACCACTAGGAGTGGCGCCAGCCAGTTAGAAAAGTTTTACTGTTGGCAAGCAACGTATCTTCAAAAGATTTGGGCGCCTGTACTAGTGACTACCATGCAATTTTTAGTCTGGCTTCACTAGGAGTGGCTCCGGAAGGTCCGAGAAGGATTTAAGGGACCGGGAATGGCCCAGAAGGCCGAAAAAGGACAGGAACCCTTAGAATAAAGTCTCGGGGGGTAATGGACTTGAAAAAAGATGACAAAATTTGTCGAAAGGGTTGATCGAGCCATTTAGGGGCAAAACGGTCAACTAGATCAGAAAACTACCGGTATGGACTCGAAATGTCCCGGAAGAAGACTCAAGATTTGGAAACATTATTTTGAATGTTCCCAAAGGTTACCGGTTTGTTACCCAGAGCCGGTGTGGTAAAAAAAGACGACCGGCCCACCAAGGGTAAAACAGTCATTTTACATTGAGTTTGTCGGAACTGACTCGGAATGATCCGAAAAGATAATGAAAGGTCGAGACTACTATAAAAAGCATTCTCGGGAGATTATCGGTTTGATACCCAGAGCCGGTGTGGTTCTCGAGGCATTCGGATGCCTAGGGGTAAAATGGTCATCTTGACTGGAAAGTCTCGGAATTGGCCCGAAACTGACTAGAAGGCATCTAATCATGCTGGATTGCTTTTAAGACAATATTGGAAAGGGGGATTTATTGTTCTGAGGACTTAGGTTCTTTCTTGAGAAACGTGCCGACAATGGATCTAAGGGCAGTTTGGTCATTTTTCACCGAAGTGGGGTAGCAGGCACTGGTGTTGACCTGGGTTTTGAGTGCTTCCGCCACTCTGACGACAGTCCCATGATACAGGGGTTTGTTGGCAATTCCCTATATTGACCTATTTGCGAGTATTTCTGTTACTCTGACGATTGTGATGTTTGCGAGTACTTCCGCTACTCTGATGGTTCGCGATCATTCCCGAGACTACCTAATCTCGAGAAACTGCTAAAGTGACTTAGCGCCTGAGGAATCAAATTTCGCAAAAGGCGTGCCGAAATGGAGATTTCTATATTGGTGGGCTAGCAGGTGCCAAAGGTGGACTGTGTTACCATCTAGGGGACTTGGGGTGTCGGCCAGGTCGACGGGTTTGAAGGGACTTACTGTTCTGAAGTGTTCACTCAGAAACGTGCTAGACAGGATAGATTTATCGTCTCGAGGAATCAACTGTCTCGAGAGAGGAGTTGAAATTGGACTAGAAAAGGGGACTTACCGTCTTTAGGAAGACGCGCTTACGGGATTAGACCGAACAAGGCCCACAAGGGCATTTTAGTCATTTTGCCTTTATTTGGGTCTGGTGGGCCCGCAAAGCGATGAATCGACTAGATTAGGACCAAAATTCTAGCATATGTCCATATTGACTTGAACTCAAGTCGGGACAGACTGGAGACTGCTGAGCGGGTAAAAATGGGGTGCTTACACTAGGCTTTACGTATATGACTAAAGATGTATGCCCCAACAGTTGTATGTTGTTCAGGAATGAGCATGCCAATCTTAATCAATGTGTCATATGTGTAAATCTAGATGGAAAGATAGTGCCAACACTTTAGAACATCGTGGTAAACCGAAGCCTACAAAACAGATGAGATATTTTCCTTTGAAGCCAAGACTACAAAGATTGTTTATGTAGTCAAATACTTCCAAGTCAATGAGGTGGCATGCCGAGAAATGACCAAATGACAGGACTTTAAGGCATCCTGCTGAATAGGAGACGTGGAAAGATTCTGATCGGCAAAACCCAGTCTTCGTAAGTGATATACATAATGTGAGGCTTGGGCTAGCGTCGAATGGATTCAACCCATTTAGAACGATGAATATAGTTCATAGTATGTGGCTTGTAGTGTTGATTCCATACAATCTACCACCTTGACTGTGCATGAAGCAGCCATTTTTTTATCCTGTCTATGGTTATAAATGGACCGAATGGACTTAGCAACAAGATTGATGCCTATTTGAAACCGTTAATTGAGGAGTTGATTGAACTGTGGAAGGAAGGCGTACCCATTTTTGATGCATCAACCAAACAAATGTTCCAATTGTACGCTTGTTTATTATGGACAATCAGTGATTTTTCTACAAATGCCATGTTGTCGGGATGGAGTACCAAAGGTGAATATGCTTGCCCGTGTTGTAATATGCAAACTAAATTCATCAGGTTGAAGCACACTAAAAAGTTTGTTTACATGGGCCACTGTCGCTTTTTACCTACTCGACATAAAGTGTCGCGCTCAGATTTTTCACACTCGAGTAATACACACACAAGCGGAAAAAATACTGTACTCTCTCGTTTGAACTCATCCTCCTAGAAGAATGAGTGCGACTAGGTTTGGATTGAAAATTGATTTTGAATAAAGGGCTTTTGGAAAATATTTGGAATCGCCACCTAACTTGATTAAGGTGAGTTAGATCACCTAAAACTAAGCACAATCAGAAGACTACACTTAGGGTTTTTGAAAACAATTTTGAAAATACTTCCTCAAGAGAATGTTTTTAGGAAAATAGGTTATTTAGCAACCTTTAGAAAATATTTAAACCCTTTTTTGAAAACAACTCCATTTGGTCTTTCGAAAACAGTGATCCTAGGGTCGGAGGTTGGTTACGTGTAGGGAAGACGTACAAAGTCATCACCTTACCCTGCCCTTGCAGTACCTACATGTCTATTCACCCTAGATTCACCCATTCAAGTCTTCAATTAATATATGTCCAAAACTACACACTTTAGAAAAGAACTTTGAAAAGAAATTGACATGATGCATGATATGTGAATGTAATAATTTGATTTAATTTTGAAAATAGATTTGAAAAGAACTTGATTTGATTTGAAAGAAAGTTTTAGAAATTGAAAATAGATTTTTAGAATTGAAAATTTGAAATAGAACGTGGAATTGGAAATTGAAAAAAAGCTATGACTGCACTTGTGTGGGTAGCCTACGTATCCCTTTGGAGGAATCAGGTTAGTCATAGTTCGGACAAGAGTCCGATAGAAAATAGAAAGTTTGACTTGAAAAAGAGTTTGGGTTAGAATTCAAATTGGAAGATTAGGAAATCAGGATTGAGCTTAGACCTAGAATTGAACTTGAAAGAGGATTTGACCCTTGGAAGAGAACTTGGACTAAATTTGGAAAGATAGAGTTTTGGGAAACTTAGACTTAGAAAAGATGGGATTTAAGAAAGACTTGAGGTTTAAGAAAGATTTGACTCAAACGTTGGACTTAGAAGATTAGGGAAATATTGGATTTAGGAAAGGTTTGAATTAGGAAAGTTCTATTTTAGAAAGTTTCATTTTAGGAAAATTTTGAATTAGGAAAGTTTCGAAATAAGAAAGGTTTCATTTTAGGAAAGTTTTGAATTAAGAAAGTTCTGAATTATAAAGTTTTAAAATTGGAATTTTTTGAAATAGGAAAAGTTTGATTTTAGAAAGTTTTAACTTAAGAAAGTTTCGAATTTAGAAAGTTTTGACTTTAGAAAGTTTTGAATTAGGAAAGTTTTGAAATTTAGAAAGTTTAGAATTGTAGAAAGATTCGAAGTTAAGTTTTAGAGATACTTGGAATTAAGAAAGATTTGAGTTTAAGAAAGATCTAAAGATTTAGATTTGGGAAGTTGAAATTTGGAAATGTATGAAATTAAGAAAGGTTAGAATTAGGAAAGATTGAGAAGCTTAAAGTTAAGGAAAGATTTGAAAGTTTAAGTTTTAGAAACTTAAGGTTTAGAAAAGTATGAGATTAGGAAGGAGTGGACTAGGAATGGTTTAGATTAGGAAGAATTGAGATTCCTATTTCCTAAAACAAAAGATTGGATTTTATTTCTAAAAAGAGATGATTTGATTTTATTTTCAAAAACGGAGGATTGGACCTAGTTTCCTAAATGGGGAGATTGGATTTGGTTTCCGAAAATGAAGATTGGGTTGGATATGGAATTGGAAAGATGAAGTTTTGGAAATCCTAGATTTGGAAGTCTATAGTTTTGGAAATTTATGGTTTTGATGTAGAAAATGGGATTTAGAAACCTAAAGTTTGAGGCAAGATTAAAAATCTTATTTTAGGAAAGAAAATTAGAGTTTCCTAACCATGGCTCTAGGGTTTAACTTGGACTCTAAGAAAAAAGATTTTGGAAAGTAAAGATTTTGGAAAGGAGAGTTTTTAGAAATGGATTTTGGAAAGAGTTTTTGAGAATGAAACATAGGGAGTGTTTTTAGAAAGTGAATTTTGAAGAGAGCGTTTTGGAAAGGAGTTTAAAGAGGAGTTTTAGAAAATAGGTTTTTTGAAGAGAGTTTTTAGAAAGTAATTTTAGAAAGGAGATTTGAAGAGAGCTTTTAGATAGCACGTTAGAAAAGAGATTTTGAAGAAGATTTAAAAAGAGGTTTTGGAAAGTAAGTTTAGAAGGAGATTTTTGGAAAGGATTTGAATATGGACTTTTGCAAGCCTCTAAAAATATCACACTTTTCTAAAACGATTCTAACCATAAGAAGATTAGAGCCACTCTAGGATTGTGATTTGAAAACAACAAGGATTTGAGTACATGAATCATATTGGTCACTTTAAATGTAACACTTTTCTAAAGTAATCCTAAGCATGGAAAGGCTAGAATCACCTTAGGATTGTGACTTTGAAAATAAGTTTTGAAGAAGAAAATTTTAATGCAAGTTTTGAAAACAAATTTTGGAAAGATGCATGATCATGATATGCACAATGCAAGTTGGGGTTGTGAACATACAAGGTTAAAGGCTTCACCACATAATCAAGGGGGCCAAACCCATGTGATCTCCGGTTAGACTAAGAGAAAGCCTTTAACACGGTGACTTCCGATAGCTTAATCCTACACATGAACCGGGGAGTCCCTTATTTCAAGTATGCAAGAAGGGGGAGTGGGGGGGGGGGGAAGAAGATGGGGGATTAAAATAGAAGAAAACCCAAGTGGGTTCGGAGAGAGAAGAGAGAGGGGGAAATTGCGTAAATGTATATAAGAAGCCTACCTTATGTCTTCTTTTATTTGCTTGGTTTTATTAGCTTTGTTCTTCTTGCTTTGCTTCGGTCTTCGCCTTGATCTTCAAGAGCTTGCTTGGATCTTCGAAAACTTCAGAGTTGCAGCACTTCAAGTCTTTAATGGAGGCATTGGAGACTAGTGTAGGAGTGTATAGGGGTGTATATGAGTGTATGAGAGCTAGGGTTTGTGTATGGAGGCTAGGGTTTTGGAAAACCTAAAGAAGACTAGAGTTAAGGAGGCTACGAGCTCTGTGTATCGAAGATGAGAGTTTTTAGACTGAGTTTATGGACCCTTTTCACTCTAAAAGAGGCTCTATATTTATAGAGAGAGGATTGACCTAGCGTTTATTGCAGTGGCATCAGGAAAAATTCCTTTAAAAGATTTGGGCGCCAGTACTAGTGACTACCATGCAATTTTTAGCCTAGCTTCACTAGGAGTGACTTTGGAAGGTCCATGAATGATTTGAAGGGCCAGGAATGATTTGAAGGGCCAAGAATAGCTTGAAAGGCCGAAAAGGGACAAGAACCATTAGAACAGTGTCTTAGGGGTAGTAGACTTGAAAAATGTTGTCAAGATGTGACAGAAGGGTTGACCGGGCCATTAGGGGCAAAACGGTCAATCAGGCTAGAATTTGAGTCAGAGTGCCAAAAACACTTGTAAACATCGCAACCGTTAAAGTGGCGGAAACACTCGTAAACAGGTTGACATTGGGAATTGCCAACAAACCCCCTATGTCACGAGACCGAACTTGCCTCTTGGCCATGACACGTTTACCAAAGGATGAGATACCTTTGGAAACCAACTCGTCGCAGACCGTCAGAGTGATGAAAGCACTAAAAACTTAGATCAACACCAGTGCCAGCTAGCCTACTCTAGTGAAAAATGACAAAACTACCCCTTGGGCTATTTTCGGCAAGTTTCCCGAGAAAGCACCTAAGTTCTCAGAATGGTAAGTCCACCCTTCCAAGATTGTCCCAAAGACGATCCAGCATGTTTAAGTGCCTTCCAGTCAGTTCCGGATCGATTTCTCGACCATTCGGTCAAAATGACTATTTTGCCCCTGGGTATCCGAGTGTCCTCGGGAACCACACCGACTCTGGGTATCAAACCGGTAACCTCCTAAGAATGATTCTTATAGTATTCCCAATCTTCCATTATCTTTTCGGATCATTCTGAGTCAATTCTAGCGAACCCGGTGCAAAAATGACCGTTTTGCCCCTGGTGGGCCAGTCGCCAACCACACCGGCTCTACATATCAAACCAAAACTCCCTTGGAGCATTCTGGATAGTGTTTCCAACCTTCAAGTCCACTCATGGATTATTTTGAGTTCATTTTGGTGGTTTTTTGGTCTAGTTGACCGTTTTGCCCCTAATAGCTCGGTCGACAATTCCGACCATGTTTTTCAAGTCTATTACCTTTGGGATGCTATTTCAAGGGTTTCTACCCATTTTTGGCCTTTTGGACTATTCTCGGCCTTCCAAAACATTCTCGGATCTTCCGGAGTCACTCCTAGTAGAGTTAGGCTAAAAAATGCATGGTAGTCACTAGGACAAGCGCCCAAATCTTTTGCCTTGCATATCAATGGTCAAAGATATGTTTCTTGCCGCCTTAAAAGGTTTCGTAAGTGGCTGACACCACTAGTAGTGGCGCCAAGCCGAAAAATGGCCTGGTGCCACTAGGATTTTTGAGCCTGACGCCACTGCAACAGGCGCTAGGTCATTCTTTGGTCTATAAATACAGAGCCTCTTCCCTATATAAAAAAGGTCGGCAATCTAACTCCAAAAACTCTCTCTCTCTCTCAATATACAACCCTCGAACTCTCTTCAAACCCTAGCTCTCTTAGGCTTCTCCAAACCTTAGCCCCATATACTTTAACCCTAGCATACATACACTCAATACGCGCCTATATGAGCTTCTAAGCTGATTATTGAAGACTCAAGGTGCTACAATCTCAAAGCTCTTGAAGATGAAGGTGAAGTAAAGTAAGTAAAGTGAACAAATCAAAGAAGACACAAGGTTGGTTTTTTATTTACGTTTATGCAATTTCCCCCGTTCTCTCTTCTCTCTCCTAATTCACTTGGGTTTTCTTCTTTTTAATCCCCTATCTTCTCCCCCCCCCTCCCTTTTTGGCATGATTGAAACAAGGCAATCCCTAGTTCATGTGTAGAAAGAATGGTTGAAAGTCACCGTGTCGGGGCTTTCCACTAATTCAACTTTAGACCATGTGGATTAGACTCCCTTGATTATGTGGCGAAGATTAAACCTTGTATGTTCACTACCCTGCTTGCATTGTGCATATCATATTCATACACTTTTTCAAAATCGTTTTCTAAACTTGTTATCAAAAACTTGCATTAAAATCTCTTTCAAAACTTGCATTAAAATCTTCTTCTTCCAAACTTGTTTTCAAAATCACAATCTTAAGATAATTCTGGCCACATTCATGGTTAGGGTTGTTTTAAGAAAGTGTTACATAAGTTTTGGGTGTAAACCCTAAAATCATTTTTGTTAAAATCACAATTCTAAGGTGATTCTGGCCATTTCATGGTTAGGGTCGCTTTAGGAAAGTGTTACATTTAAAATGACCAATATGGTCCATATTTTCAAATCTTTGTTGTTTACAAAACCGTAATCCTAGAATGGTTCTAATCTTCCTATGGTTAGAGTCGTTTTAGGAAAATGAGATATTTTAAAGATTTATAAAACTCCATATTCCATTCTCTTTCCAAATCCTTTTTTGAAAATTTCCTTTCCAAAATCCCTTTTTAAATCCTCTCCAAAAATCACTTTTTAAACTTACTTTCTAAAAATCTATTTTTCTAATCTACTTTCTAAAATCTCTTTTCAATACTCCTTTCCAAAAAGCTTTCTTCAAAGTTCTACTTTCTAAAAACAATCTTCAAGTTTTCTTCCTAGAAACTCCTTTCAAAAGATTTACTTTTCAAAAGCTCTGTTTCTTGAAGCCCAAGTCAAGCCCTAGAGCCAATGATTTGGAAACCCTAATTTCTACTTTCTTTTGTCACATCCAATCATTGCTTTCCAAAATTCTATTTTCTACATCAAACTCTTACGTTTCCTAAACCTCTTTTTCATGTCAAATCATATTTTCTAAATTCAAGTTTTCAAAATCTCATTTCATGTCAAATATAGTCTTCCAACTTAGGAAACCAAATCCAATTTTCTGTTTTTGGAAACAAAATCAAATCGTCTTTTTTTGAAAATAGAAATCAAATCTTTCTTAATTCAATCATTTCCTAATTCAAAACTTTTCTAAGTTGAAACTTTCTAAATTCAAAACTTTCCTAAGTTGAGACTTTCTAAATCCGAAACTTTCCTAATTTAGCACTTTCCTAAAATAGAACTTTCCTAAGTTCAGTCTTTCCTAAACCCTAAATTTTCTAAATCTATTCCAAGTCGATTTTTTCAAATCAAATCAAATTTCTTCATTCTTAAAATCCAACTTTCCTAATCCGAACCTTTTCCTAAATCCAACTTTCTAAAATCAAAATTTTCAAATCTAAATCGAACCTTCCTAATTCAACTACGTGTTCCAATTTTAGGTAACCTAAACCCTAGGAGGTCCAAACTTTAGTTTTACCCTAATCCTAAGTTAGGAGGTTTCAACTCTTTTCTAAACCAAGATGGTTTTCCGATTTCAAACTTCAAAATTTTTTCAAAATTTAACTCTATCTTTCCAAATCTAGTCCGAGTTCTCTTTCGAGGGTCAAGTCCTTTTTCAAGTTCAATTCTAGGGCTAAGTTCAATCTTGATTTCGAATCTTCTATTCTTTTCAAATCAAATCTCTTTTCAAAATCAAACTCTTTTTCTAATCAAGTCTTCTCAAATCAAGCTTTTCCAAACGTCAAAGTGTCTATTTTCAATCAGACTTTTGTTCGAATTATGACTGACCTGATTCCCAAAAAGGGATACATAGGCAACCCTCATGGGTGCAGTCATAACTTTTTTCAAGTTTTCAATTCGTTAATCTATTTCAAGTTTCTAATTTCAAAATCGATTTCAAATCTCCAATTTCAATTTCTAAAAACCTTATTTCAAAATCAAATCAAGTCTTTTCAAATCTATTTTCAAAATTAGATCAAATTCTTGCACTTGCATAGCATGCATCATATCAAACTTCTTTTTCAAAGTTCTTTTCAAAGTGGATAGTTTTGGACAATTATTAATCAAAGATTTCGAATGAGTGAACCTAAGGTGAATAGACATGTAGGTACCACATGGGTGGGGTAGGGTGATGGCTTAGTGAGTCTTCCTTACATGTAACCAACCTCCAAACCTAGATCACTGTTTTCAAAGGCCAAATGGAGTTATTTTCGAAAAAGGGGCTTAAATATTTTCAAAGGTTGCCAAACAACCTAGTTTTTCTTAAAAGCCCTCTCTTGAGGAAGTTTTTCAAAATCTTTTCAAAAACCCTAAGTGTAATTTTCGGATTGTGCTTAGTTTTAGGTGACCTCACTCACCTTAATCAAGTTAGGTGACACCTCTAAATTGTTTTCCAAAAGCCCTTATTCAAAATTAATTCAAATCTAGTCACACTTATTCTTCTAGGAGGATGAGTTCTAAGGAGAGAGCACTATGTTTTTCTCACTTGTCTTTTTCGAGTGCAAAAAATTGGGGCGCGACACTAGCATCATACACCAACTCAAAAGGTAAAGAGTAATCGGGTGATTGAATGATATGTGCAATTGTCAAAAGCCCTTTGAGCTTATCGAAAGCTTCTTGGCAATCAAACGTCTATTTAAATGGAACATCTTGAGACAATAGATGAGACATTGGATGGGAGATGGTGTTGGATTTATTGGGGCCAACAATCGACCTTTGACTCGGTTGGGTCTTATGGGAGACCTACATGGAATACGTGATTGGCCAACCCATGGCGCTTACATAGCGCAAACCCTCATGCCCACTTACCACTTAGTGCGGGGCTCTACGCTTCTAAGGTATAAGGAAATAAAGTTACGCCTTGGCTAACAACAATTGTTTTTGACACAGTGGTAAGTGCTTGATCCTAAACCTGCTATCAGAGCGAGATCACGGGTTCGAGTACCAAGGACGTTGTTGGGGGGAGATTGTTGGCTTTATAGGGGCCAGCAATCGACATTTGATTCGGTTGGGTCTTGTGAGAGACCCACATTGAGTATGTAACTGGCTAACTCATGGCGCTTACATGATGCAGACCCTCTTGCCTACCTGCCATTTAGTGCGGGGCTTTATGCTGCTACGATATAAGGAAATAAAGTTGCACCTTGGCTAATAGTAATTGCTTTGGCGCAGTGGTAAGCACTTGATCCTAAACCAAAATAGCTAGCCCTAAGTTTATTCATATAAAATTTTATATATGTTGTTGATGATAACTTTGATTTGTAAATGTTTTCTTGATTAAATATATTCAATACTTTTAATTATTAGTCTAGTTGGTGTAATAAAGTTTTGGAAGATTATGAAACAGTTGAAAGAGATATCAAGACTTGGAAAGTAATATCTAAATCTTTCAGAATCATGTTTTAAGGAAACTTGATTCAAGGAAGAAAATTAGAGAACATATTTTTCTTGTAAGGTTGAAAATTTGATGAAACTATATCCTATGATACAGTCATAGCATTCTACCTGTAGCTTTTGATCCAACCTTTGGATTGATCTGATTCTTGAAGTTAGGAAATGCTAACTTCCACGTCTATAACTTTTATCTTATATACATTTTCAAATTCAAACATTATAAGGGAGAAAATCTAGGTGGAAGTGAAGGAAATTATGCAAAAATTTAAATATGCTAACTGAGAGACAATTTGAGTATTTTGATCATAACATTTGATCTGACCATTGGATTGCCTTGATTCTTAAGGTTCGGAAAAGCTAACTTCCATGTCTACAACATTTATCTTATAGCCTCTTTTAAATTCAAATGTTATCAACGCTAAACGTGAGTTGGAAGTGAAGGTATTTGTGTAGAAATTCAAATATGTTAGTTTGGAGACAGTTCAAATAATTTGATCATGATGTTTGATCTAACCATTTGATTGACCTAATTTTTGAGGTTTGAAAACTTTGACTTCCATGTCTTTAACTCCTTTGTTATATACAATTTCAAATTCAAACGTTATGAAGGAGAAAATCGAGGTGGAAATAAAGCCATCGGATCATAAATTCAACAACAAATCTGGCAGCAACTTACTCAATGTGAAAAATTGTTTTAAATGCTCTCCAATGGCTAGAAACTTATTTGAAGTTACAAATCAGTCTTCAATATTCATTTATAAATAGAGATACACTTGAAGAACAATCAAGAACAACAAGAGCAATAAGAGATTATGCATCGGTAATACTCATCTTACAAAGTCTTTGAGAGCGTAATTATTTTTTATCTTTTAATATTTTGAGAGCTTTATTGGTATATTTATTTTTTTGAGAGAATTTATTTATAAGCAAAAATGGTTGTACTCTTATTCTTTCTTCTTGTAAGCAAGAGACTAGTTAGGGAAAATAGTTAGGGGTTAGGTGTGACTAGCATCTATATAAAAACTAGTTTGAGTGAGGGATCACTTGATTGGGTGTGACTAGCACCTGTGTAAAAACTAGTTAGAGAGGTGTGACTAACATATGTGAAAAAGACTAGTTGTAAAGGAGAACTAGCGCCTGGGTTACAAGGCTAGTGGCTGTATCTACGGTTTGGATTTAGTGGAGAAAAATCTCAAGGAAGGAGCCTTGGGGTGTGGACATAGACTATGGAGTTAAAGTCGAATCACGATGAATCTTGGTGTCGTATTCTCTTCTCTCCATCTCTTTACTTTATACTTTGAATTGCTTGCATTTATTTACAACATATTATTGGTTGATTAATATTTGTTTGAATATTTAGTTAGAATTTTTAAATTTGAAATTATTTATTAAATTATTATTTTAACCCAATTTGCCCCCATCTTGAGTTGCCACCTAGACTAACAATTAGTATCAGAGCCTGGGCTCTTAAAGTGAGAAAAATTCTTAGGTGTTTACCCAAGAATTGGGAGTCAAAAGTCACCGCCATAGAAAAAACCAAAGACCTCACAAAGCTTACCATGGATGAGCTATTGGTTTCACTCATGACTCATGAACTTACTATGGATGGTGATGAATATGAGAAGAAAAGAACGAAAGATCTTGTTTTGAAATCATCTATTAAAATTAATAATATTTATGACAATGGAGAAACTAGCAATGAAGATGAGGAGCTTACTATGATCATGAATAAATTCAAAAGGTTTCTAAAAAAGAAAAGGCAAAGTGAAAATAAATCCTTAACGAATGATGCTATTGTATGTTATGAACGCAAGAAACCCGGCCACATGAAACTCGAATGTCCAATGCTCAAGAAGGTAAAAAAGAAGACTAAAAGAAAAAATGTGGTGATATCTTAGAGTGATAGTGAAGAAAGGGATTCTAATGAAGATGAGCGTGATAATGAAGTTGCCAACTTATGCTTAATGGTAAAATAAAAAGATGAGGTATGTTACTCTATTGATGTTACATGATAGAGAAAATAAAATTTTAATATACATATATATGTGTGTGTGTATTTATTTTTTTATTATTTTAAAAAAAATTGTGACATGCTTCGAAATATTTTGAAAATTATACCTATAAATTTACTTTTACTTGATTTGTGATATATACTTGATTACATTTTTTTCATGTAGTTCTTGATATTAAAAGGGAGAAAAATATAAAATGTTGTGATTTATAAAGCATGTTTGGTTTTGAATCAAATATATCTCTCATATCTAAACATATATTATTTTTGTGCACTTCAAAAAAAAAAAAATTTATGTGCTCATATTCTATGAAATTTTATCAATTTTATATATGATTATTTTTTAATGATAACAAAAGGAGAGAAATATATTGATTTATATTTAATTCTATAATATATGAGTTTAAAAAGAACATGCATTGGTTGAGGGGGAGTTTGAATTATATTTGTCTCTATTTTTCTACTACTCTCTTGAACATAATATATGTATACATATATTTTTATTGTACTTGAAGTGTTTGTATAAGGTAAGTCAACCAAATGTTGTCATCATAAAAAATGGAGAGATTGTTAGCCCTAAGTTTATTCATATGAAATTTTATATATGATTTTGATGATAATTTATTTTGATTTATAAATGTTTTCTTAATTAAATATATTAAATGCTTTTAATCCTTGGGCTTGTTGGTGTAATAAAGTTTTGTAGGATTATGAAACACGTGAAAGAGAGATCAAGACTTGAAAAGGAAATCTAAATCATTGAAAATCATGTTTTAAGAAAATTTATTCAAGGAAGAAAATTAGAAGACATATTTTTCTTCTAAGGTTGAAAATTCGATGAAACTATATCTTATGATACAGTCATAGTATTCAGCCCCTATCTTTTGATCCAACCGTTGGATTGGTCTGATTCTTGAAGTTAGGAAACGATGACTTCCATGTCTTTAACTTTTCTTTTATCTACATTTTCCAATTCAAACGTTATGAGAGAGAACATCTAAGTGAAAGTGAAGGCAACTCTGTAGAAATTCAAATATGCTAGCTGGGAGACAATTTGAGTATTATGATCATAATGTTTGATCTAACCATTAAATCGGCCTGATTCTTGAGGTTTGGAAAAGATAACTTCCATGTCTGCAACTTTTATCTTATAGACATTTTCAAATTCGAATGTTATCAAAGCTAACATTGAGCTGGAAGTGAAGACATCTGTATAAAAATTCAAATATGCTAGTTAGAAGACAGTTCGAGTATTTTGACCATAACTTTTGATACGACCATTGGATTAACTTCATTCTTGAGGTTCTGAAAATCTGACTTCCATGTCTACAACTTTTTGGTATACATTTTCAAATTGGAATGATATGAAGGAGAAAATCGAGGTGGAAGTGAAGCCATCTGATAAAAAATTCAACAACAAATTTGGTAGCAACTTGCTCAATAGGAAGAATTGTTTTAAATACTCTCCAATGGCTAAAAACTCATTTGAAGCTACAAATCAGCCTTCAATATTCATCTATAAATAAAGATACACTTGTGAAGCAATCAAGAACAATAAGAGCAACAAGTGATTGTGCATTAAAGTGATATTCATTCTACAAAGTCTTTGAGAGCTTAATTGTCTGTTATCTTGTAATGTTTTGAGAGTTTCATTGGTATATTTATTTTTTTTAAGATAATTTATTTTTAAGTAAGGGTAGTTGTACTCTTATTCTTTCTTCTTATAAGGGAGAGACAAATTAGGAAAAATAGCTAAGGGTTAGGTGTGACTGGCATCAATATAAAAACTAGTTTGAGTGAGGGATCACTTGGTTGGGTGTGACTAGCACTTATGTAAAAATTAGTTGGAGGGGTGTGACTAACATCTAGAAAAAAAACTAGTTGTAAAGGATGACTAATGCCTGGGTTAAAAGACTAGTAGTTGTATTTATGGTTTGGATATAGTAGAGAAAAATCTCAAGGAAGGAGTCTTGGAGAGTAGACGTAGACTTTGGAGTTAAAGTCGAATCTTGATAAATCTTGGTATTGTATTCTCTTCTCTTTATCTCTTTACTTTATAGTTTGAATTGCTTGCATTTATTTACAACATATTATTGGTTGATTAATATTTGTTTGAATATTTAGTTAGAATTTTTAAATTTGAAATTATTTGTTGAATTATTGTTTTAACCCAATTCACTCCCTTCTTGGGTTGCTACCTGGGCTAATAGATGGTACTAAACCCTTTTATAATTGCCAATAGAAACCAGCATGCCTAAGAAAAAAATGAATGTCTTTCACAGTTCTAGGGGTAGGTAGTTTTTGAATCAGTTCAACCTTGGTTTTGTCTAACTCAATCCCCTTGCCAGACACATTGTGTCCGAGCACTATACCTTGTGTCACCATGAAGTGACACTTTTTTTTTTAGTTTAGAACAAGGTTATTCTCCTCACATCTCTCCAACATGTTATGAAGGTGTACCAAACAACTTTCGTAGGCATCTCCATAGACCGAGAAATCATCCGTGAAAACCTTTAAAAATCTCTCCACCATGTCATTAAAGATACTCATCATGCACATCTGAAAGGTGGTCGATACATTGCACAAGTCAAAGGGCATTCTTTTGTAAGCATAAGTACCAAAAGGATATGTGAATGTTGTTTTATCTTGATCTTCTAAAGCAATTTCAATTTGATTGTAACCGGAGTAACCATCCAAAAAATAGTAAAAGGCTCGTCCTACCACTCATTCTAAGACTTGGTCCAAGAATGGGAGTGAAAAGTGGTCTTTTCTAGTAACAACATTTAGTCGACGGTAATCAATGCACATGCGCCACCCAGTTTGAATCCTAGTGGGCACTAGTCTATTTTTCTCATTTTGAATTACCGTGACTCCAGATTTTTTTAGAGCAACTTGGATTGGACTAACCCACTTTGAATCAAATATAGGGTATATGATACCAACATTGAAAAGTTTTAGTACTTCTCCTCTCACAACTTCTTTAATGTTGTGGTTCAGACGCCTTTGCATTTGACGAATTAGTTTAGATTCCTCTTTAAGATATATGCGATGTGTGTATACCAAAAAACTAATACCATGTAAGTCTGCAATGGTCCACTCTAAGGCTTTTCTATGATTCTTTAACACTTCCACTAGACTCTGTTCTTGGCCTTCAGACAGGCTAGAGGATATAATAATAGGATAAGACCCACCTTCACCAAGAAATGCATACTTTAAAGTAGATGGCAATGGTTTTTTTTTCCCCAAAGTGGGTGCTTTTTGTTCAGAAGGGATAAGTTTGATAGCATTAGGAACTAAAGGTTCAAAAGATGGGGTCCAGTGGCCCACTTGTATATAGTGCTCGCTTTCTACCCCTTCAGTGATTGTGTTATAGTCTAATTGGTCGTGTGACTCACTCAAAGCAAGAGTTCTTTCAATAGGATCATTGAAAAACTCATTCTCAACGTAATCTTGAAGAATTAACGTAATAAAGTCATCGTGATCCTCAAATTGCTTTCCAACATAGAATATGTTCATCTTAACGGTCATATTCCCGAATGATAGTTTTAAAAACTCATTCCTGCAATGAATTATAGCATTACATGTAGCTAGGAATGGTCGTCTTAAGAACACTGGAATTTGGGAATGAGCACTAGTGCTTGCAATTGGTTGTGTATCTAAAATAATGAAGTCTACTGGGTAGTAGAACTTATCTATCTGAATGAGGACATCCTTCACAAAACCCCTTGGGATCTTAATAGACCTATCAGTTAGTTGCAAGGTTACTCTTGTAGAACGCAACTCACCTAATCCGAGTTGTTGCTAAATCGAATAAGGGAGTAGGTTGACATTTGCTCCTAGATCAAGAAAGGCTCGATCTATCTTGTTTCCTTCTACATTGCATGAAATAGTAGGACAACCAGGGTTCTTATACTTTAATCAAGTTTTACATTGCAAAATCGCACTTTGGCTCTCATTCATGAAGGTAGTTTCCTTGACATGCAACCTCTTTTTTACAATACATAAGTCTTTCAAAAACTTGGCATATGAGAAAATCTGCTTGATAGCATATAAGATTGGAATGTTGAGTTTGACTTGTTTAAACATTTCGTAAATTTTTGAATTTATAAGCTCGTGGTTAGGCTTGGTCAACCTATGAGGAAATTGTGCATATTTCTCAACATTAATGTCCTCTCCTTTAGACGTTTTGGTTGGCTCTAAGATTGGCTTAACTTCCTTTTTCTCTTTCACACTTCTATCTTTCTTTCTATTCCTTTATTTTTTTCTCTCTTTTGCTCTATCTTAACTCCCTTCCCTTCATCTCTATCTTTAAGAGCACTTTCATAAGTGTAATGGTTTTATCGATGATCTTACTGCTTCTTAAGATTGTGATGGATTGGACTTATTCATGACTAGATCGAGGATCAGTGTTCACTTCAGTTATGTTCACTTGCTTATTAGGATTTGAATTTGGTTGGGGTTGAGATGGAAATCTCCCCAACACTTGGTGGGTCAAAGCTTGTGTCAAAGTAGACATTTGCTTTGTTATGTCTTCCAACTGTCTAGTGTGATAGTCTAACACCTTCTCTTGCCGGTCCACCTTATTATTCACCCCTCTCACATCATTTGTCAATTGGTACACATTGTCTTCTAACGGTTTCCTATGAGGAGTTTGATATGGAATTGGTTGAGGTTGAAAAGGTTAAGGGTTTTATTAAAAAGATTGAGGGTTTTGAGGCTCTCCTTGGAATGCTTGAGGGTTCAAAGACCCCTCATTTCTCCACCCAAAATTTGGATGATTTCTCAATCCAGAGTTGTATTTGTTCGAGAAAGGGTTTTTCCCAATTCGTTAGTCATTATACGTACCCCGATATTGGCCAACTGTATTGGCTTGACCATGCAAAATCGTATAACTGGGTATGCAGCAATGTCATGACCTAATGTACCATAAATTAAACAAGTCTTTTTGTTAGGAGACTCACTATTCATAACATTGACTTTTTTAGACTCCACGGGCTCTAATTTTTGGGTAAGTGTAACAACTCTAGCATTCAAACCATCTATTTCATTGAGTTGAAATATTACCCTAGGCTTTGACTCGAGATTTTGGGTCCCAGTTATGGCCCAATCTCTAGCAAGGTTCGTTAAGTAATCAAAGTAGTTATATACCTTAACGGGCTCTTTGTCATACAAAGTCCCTATACACAAAAACTTAATACACTGCTTAAGTTATGGGGTCAATGATGAATAGAAAGTATTTATGACATGCCAATTTGTGAATCTGTGATGTAGACAAGCATTTAGCAAATCCTTGAACCTCTCCCAACATTGAAAGAATGATTCACCAATCATAGGAGAAAATTGAGAGATTTGATGACAAATTGCCTCTGTTTTATGCTCAGGGAAGAACTTTTTCAAGAACTCCTAAAGATCATGCCATGAATGAATAGACCTAGGCCTTAATATATTAAATCATGTCTTGGCCTTGTCTTTGAGAGAAAATATGAATAGTTTCAGAAGTACTACTTTTCTTGTATAAGAATTATTGAAGAATATAGAGCATACATCATCGAAATCTTTGATATGTGTTGTGCCCAGATTTTTCGCACTCGAGGAATACCCACACAAGCGGAAAAAATAATGTACTCTCTCGTTAGAACTCATCCTCCCAGAAGAATGAGTACAACGAGGTTTGAATTGAAAATTGATTTGAATAAGGGCTTTTGGAAAACATTTGGAGTCGCCATCTAACTTGATTAAGGTGAGTTACGTCACCTAAAAACTAAGCACAATTCAAAGATTACACTTAGGGTTTTTGAAAAAATAATTTTGAAAACTTCCTCAAGAGAGGGTTTTTAAGAAAAGAGGTTGTTTGGCAACCTTTGAAAATATTTATGCCCTTCTAAAAAAAACTCCATTTGGTCTTTGAAAACAGTGATCTAGGTTCGAAGAATGGTTACGTGTAGAGAAGATGCACTAAGTCATTACCCTTCCCCGCCCTTACGGTATCTACATGTCTATTCACCCTAGATTCACTCATTAGAGTCTTCGATTAATAAATGTTCAAAACTATCCACTTTAGAAAAGAATTTTGAAAAGAAATTTGATATGATGCATGATATGCAAGTGCAAGAAAAGACTATAACTTTAAAAATAGACTTGGAAAAGAGATTTGTGATTTGAAAAGACTTAATTTGAAACTTGAAAGAAGGATTGAAGAATTGGAAATAGATTGAAGATTTGAAAAATAGATTTTAGAATTAGAAACTTGAAATAGATTATAGAATTGGAAACTTGAAAATAGAAACTTGAAAAAGGTTATGACTGCACCTGGGAGGGTTGCCTCCATATCCCTTTTGGGGAATCAGGTCAGTCGTAGTTCGGACAAGAGTCCGATTGAAAATACAAGATTTTGATTGGAAAAAGAAATTGAGTTGGAATTTAGATTGGAAGATTAGGAAATTTGAACTTTGATTGGAAGATTTGAAAAGATTGGTTTTGGAAAACTTGGTTTTTGAAAACCTAGACTCAGGAAAGATAGAACTTAGGAAAGACTTGAGATTTAAGAAAGATTAGACTTGACTTGGAAGGGTTTTAGAAAAGATTTGACTCGAATGTTGGACTTGAAAATTTAGGGAAGTTGGAATTTAAGAAAGATTGGATTTAGGAAAGGTTTGAATTAGGAAAGTTTCAAAATATGAAAGTTTCGTTTTAGGAAAGTTTCATTTTAGAAAAGATTTTGAATTAGGAAAGTTTAAAATAGGAAAGTTTCATTTTAGGAAAGATTTCGAATTAGAAAAGTTTAAAATAGTAAAGGTTTTGAAATGGGAAAGTTTTGAATTTAGAAAGTTTTAACTTAAGAAAGTTTTGAATTTAGAAAGTTTTGGATTTGGAAAGATTTGAAATTTAGAAAGTTTAGAATTTTAAAAAGATTCGAAATATGAGTTTTGGAAATACTTCAAATTAGGAAAGATTTGAGTTTAAGAAAGATTTGAAAATTTAGAATTTGAAAAGTTAAAATTTGGAAAGGTATGGAATTAGGAAAGGTTGGAATTAGGAAGATTAAGAAGCTTAAAGTATAAGGAAAGATTTGAAAGTTTAAGTTTTGAAAATTTAAGGTTTAGGAAGATATTAAATTAGGAAGGATTGGATTAGGAAATATTTGGATTTCTATTTCCTAAAATAAAAGATTGGATTTTGTTTCTAAAAAGAAATGATTTTATTTTATTTCCAAAAACAGAGGATAAAATCTAGTTTCCTAAATGGGAGATTGGATTTGGTTTCTTAAAATGGAGGATATGATTTCACATGAAATTAGAAAGATGAAGTTTTGAAAATCCTAGATTTTGGATGTCTATGATTTGTTGTAAAAAAAAAAAATAAGTTTTGAAAATTTATTATTTTGATGTAAAAAGGAGGTTTTGAAAACCTAGGGCTTGAGGCAAGATAGGAAATCGTGTTTTAGAAAAGAAAATTAAGGTTTCCTAATCATGGCTCTAGGGTTTGACTTGGACTTCAAGGAAATAGATTTTTGAAAAGTAGAATTTTGAAGAGAGTTTCTAGGGGGGAAACTTGAAGAGTGTTTTTTTCGAAAGTGAATTTTTCAAAAGAGCTTTTGAGAAGGAATTTGAAAAGAGTTTTTACGAAAGTAAGTTTTTGAATGGAATTTTTAGAAAACAATTTTTAGAAAGCAATTTTTGAAAGGAAATTGGGAAGAGTTTTTAGAAAGTAAGTTGGAAAAGCGATTTTAAAGAGTGGACTTGAAAAGAGAGTTTTTAGAAAGGAATTTTTGGAAAGCGTGACTTTTGAAAAGAGAGTTTTTAGGAGGAAATTTTGAAAAGCGTTTTGGAAAATAGATTGAGAAAGAAGTTTGGAAAGAGATTGGAATATGAACTTTTGCAATCCTCTAAAAATATCTCACTTTCCTAAAACGATTCTAACCATAAGAAGATTAGAACCATTCTAGGATTGTGGTTTTGAAAACAACAAAGATTTGAAAATGTGGACCATATTGGTCACTTTAAATGTAACACTTTCCTAAAGCAACCTTAACCATAGAATGGCTAGAATCACCTTAGGATTGTGGTTTAAAAAACAAGTTTTGAAGAAGAAGATTTTAACACAAGTTTTAAAAATGATTTTGACACGAGTTTTGAAAATGATTTTAGATGAAAGTTTTGAAAACGAGTTTGAAAACAATTTTTGGAAAGATGTATGATCATAATATGTACAATGCAAGTTGGGGTCGTGAACATATGAGGTTAAAGGTTTCACCACATAATCAAAGGGGCCGAACCCACGTAGTCTCCGGTTAGATTAAGAGAAAACCCCTGACATGGTGACTTTCAATAGCCTAATCCTACACATGAACCGGGGAGTCCCTTGTTTTGAGCATGCAAGAAAGGGTAGAAAATGGGGGATTAAAATAGAAGAAAACCTAAGTGGGTTAGGAGAGAGAAGAGAGAGGGGGGGGGGGGGGGAGGGATTGCATAAACGTAAATAGGAAACCTACCTTGTGTCTTCTTTTATTTGCTTTTCTTTGTTTGCTTGCTTTGCTCTGTTTTACTTTGGTCTTTGAGAGCTTCCAAGTTGCAGCATTTCAAGTCTTCAATGGAGGTTTTGGAGGCTGGTATATGAGTGTATGTATGCTAGGGTTTGGTGTATGGGGGCTAGGGTTTGGAGAACCTAAAGAAGACTAGGGTTTGAAGAGGCTACGAGCTCTGAATATCAAAGAGCAGAGTTTTTAAATTGAGTTTGTGGACCATTTTCATGCTGGAGGAGGCTCTGTATTTATAGATAGAAAATTAACCTAGCGCTTGTTGTAGTGGCGCCAGGCAAAATTTTGGCTTGGCGCTACTGCTAGGAAAGTTTTAAGGTCAGTAAGTAACGTATCTTCAGAAGATTTGGGCGCTTATATTAGTGACTACCATGCAATTTTTAGCTTAGCTTCACTAGGAGTGACTTCGGAAGGTCCAGGAATGATTTAAAGGGCCAAGAGTGGTCTAGAGAGCCGGAAAGGGATAAGAACTCTTAGAATAGTGTCTCGGGGGTAGTAGACTTGAAAAATGATATTAGGATTTGTTAGAGGAATTGACCGGGCCATTAGGGGCAAAACGGTCAATCAGGCCAGAAAGCTACCGAGATAGACTCAAAATATCCCGGAAGAAGAATCGAGATTTGGAAACATTACTTAGAATGTCCTAGGAGGTTACCAGTTTGATACCTAGAGTCGGTGTGATTGAAAAAAGCGACCGGCCCACCAGGGGCAAAACAATCATTTTGTAGCAGGTTTGCCGGAATTGACTCGAAATGATCCAAAAATGCATCGGAAGGTCATGGATATTGTCAGAAGCATCCCCGGGAGGTTACCGGTTTGATACCCAGAGCCGGTGTGGTTCCTGAGGTGCTCGGATGCCTAGGGGCAAAATGGTCATTTTGACCAAAAGGTCCAGAAATTGGCCTGAAACCAACTGGAAGGCACCTAAACATACCGGATTGTCTTTGGGACGACCCTAGAAGGGTGGACTTACCATTCTGAGGACTTAGGTACTTTCTCGAGAAATGTGCCAGAAATGGCCCTAGGTACAGTTTGGTTATTTTTCACCGGAGTGGGCTAGCAGGCACTGGTGTTGACCTAGGTTTTGAGTGTTTCCGTCACTCTGACGGCGGTCCCGTGACATAGGGGTTTGTTGACAATTCCCAATATCCACCTGTTTACGAGTGTTTCTGCCACTCTGACAGTTGTGATGTTTACGAGTACTTCCGTTACTCTAACTATTCGTGATCATTCTAGAGATTGCCTGATCTCGGGAAGCTGCTAAGTGGACTTATCACCTGAGGAATTAACTTTCTCGAAAGGTGTGCCGAATAACAGACATTTCTTCATTGGCGGGCTAGCAGGCGCCAAAGGTGGACCGTTCTACTATCTCAGGGACTTAGGGTCTCGTCCTGGTCGATGGGTTTGAAGGGACTTACCGTTCCAAAGAGTTCTTTTAGAAAATGTGCCGGACAAGATGGACTTATCACATTGAGGAATCAACTTTCTCGAAAGGTGTGCTGAATTTAATTGGAATTAGAATTGGACTTGAAATGGGATTTGAGATTAAAACGAGGACTTATCGTCTTCGAAAAGACATGCCCACTAGAATTGGACCGAACAATGCCCCAAGGGCACTTTGGTCATTCTGCCTCTATTTGGGCCCGCTAAGCGATCGATTGACTAGATTATGTCTGGAAAACTGATTTGACTCATCATATGTCCATATTGACTTGAATACAAGTCTGGACGGACTGGAGACTGCCGAGCGGCCAAAAATAGGGTGCTTACAATATGTTGATATGGTTTTTCAGAATCCAAACCATGGAATGCATTTATCTACTGGATCATCCCCAACTTTAAAGTTATCATTGTGTGATGTGTAGGAAGGACAATGCAAGAAGTAGGAGCTTGCTTAGCAGGATTTAGATAATCCCTAAGAGATCTGTGGAGAGGATCGCCGTATGCACTCCCATTTTCAGGTACATTATTTAGATTTGGCGAATTGGGATTCATAGGTGGTGAAGGTTCAAATTCTTCCGCCATTAGGATAGGACTAAAACCTCGGTTAACTAGCTGTATGTTTGGAACATGAGTCCTAAATAGGAAAAGAGTACGGTAGGTAGGAGAAAAATCACCAAACGAGCCAATTAACTATAAACAATTATGTACATTCCTAATGATGTGTGACATATAAGTGTACGTATCCTATAGGGAATGACATACACTAACCCTTTCCGAAACAACAACACAACAAAACATTAAAAAGAAAAGAAAAACAAATGAGTACAACAGTATAGTAAAATACCGGTACACAAAAACAACAAAAGAAACAAAAGTTATTCTATTAATAAAATGTTAGTAAAGAGTTAGACGGTTAGTAAATAGTTGGATGGTTCCCACATCTGGAGCAGCGACCTAAGTAGACAGTGAATCAACCCGAGAAGTAAACCACAAAAAAAAAATAATAATAAAAAAAAATATAAAAAAAAACTAAAAGTAAAGTGTACAAAGTAGAATGTTAGAATGGTAACCATAGAAGATTATCTGCTAAATAAAGAAAAATATTAGATAGTTAGATGGGTTAGATGAAAAATAAAAACAAAAAATATGGTAAGCAACTTGAATGACTTCATCCAACAATAGGTGAGTATGTCAACTAAAGGGATTAGCCACAAAGAAAAATAAAAAAAATAAAAATAAGAAGAAAAAAATTAAATATATACAAATATAAAAGTTAGCAATGGAACGAAATAATAAATTAGCATAAACTACTGATCAGTTGGTATACACTATCCAATTTCCTCGTAATGGTAGGGAAGCAATCAATTGTCCTCAAGTCCACAACAAAGGTATTATTATTATTTTTTATTTTTACATATTTTAATTAAGCTACTCTCCGGAAACGGTGCCAAAAATTGTTTGTTTTTCCTAGTAGTACTAAAAATTGCTTGTGTTTGCCCAGATTATGAGAATTTAAACACCTAAGTGCAAGTGCGGCAAAGTAGTAGTTAAAATAACCTGGTAAGAATAGGGTCGATCCACAAGGAATGAAATTCTAAATTATATGAAATGTCACAGTTGCAGATGATATGTGCTAAAATTCACTTCAAGTAATGGGTTAGGTACCTATTAAGCCATGCTAGATACAGAAGTGTCACAGATGACTTAAGTTAGAAACTAAATCAACCAGTTTGAATTTCACCTCTTGCTGACAGTATTTGAAAAAAAATTACAGAAACAGTAACCAAAGGAAAAATATTTTGTTTTTGAGAGGTTTGATGATTGTTAAATTAGACTGCAAAATAAACAAATTAAAAATGGCATTGGATCTAATTAACCCGATCATGTGACTTTCTTGGCGTTGATCAATACATGTTTACCATCTGTCAATCGTTTGGCTCCCTTGAACCTCATAAACCAACAGATGACAATATTCAATGATAACCAAATACTAGAATATTACGTTAAAATCATGAACCATCACCATCGACTTATAAAAACTAGGTAATACTTTGTCAGAGCATAAATGTAACAAGTATAATTAAAGACACATGTTTTCAAAGGTTCTAGCTAGATACTTATTGAATTATTATCGAAAACTCTCACCATCAATTTGCATATACTGCCTGCTTTGTCAAGGCAAAAAAATTACAAACACAATTAAAAGTCTAAGTTTTCAAAATAATCTAGGTTTTAATTATCAAGAATATAAAAGCAATCTATTCTAGATTAAGATTAAAAACCTTAGGTCCTTACTAGAGATTTGGACATAAAAACATATCAGATACATGACCTGCATAAAATATATAAGTCTCTGAAAAGTGATAAGTAAACTAGCATTTACTTTACTTTACACTACTCTTATATTAATTTTGATACTCATAAACTTAAACTTGTTTACAAAACATAAAACCATTACGTGTCAGTGCTCGTGTGTACAATATACGGAACGTGTATAAAAATATTAAGTTTTTGAATAAATATGGAATGGAAAAAGAAATCTTAATTGATTATCTCAATACCATCACGTGATCTTCACCATTAGTTCCAAGAATAGAATTAGCTATTCATGATAATAAAAAGACATAATTTGAAAGAAAATGACTTTATAAATAAAAAGATTTATTACAGCATAATAACGGTAAAGAAAATACTGAAATAGAAAATTAATTGATTGAAAAACACTAACAAATTAATTGAAATCTAAACAAAAAATAAACCGAGGGAACTCTCACAACTCTCTATTGTCTCTCACTTTAACTTTGTTTCTTCTAAAGATTCTTCTTCTCATTTTTTTCTCCTGTAGCTCTCCTTTTATAGGCATAAAAAGTTTTTTTTTATTTATAAAATTTATAATTATTTTATTATTTATTATTATTATGATTGTGGAAGAAAATGGCTTGGGCACTTACATTTTTTTATTTTTATTTATTATTATTATATATATTTTAATATTTTTTTTATGATAGGGGAAGACAATGGCTTGGACACTTACATTTTTTTCTTTATTATTATTATTATTATATTTATTTATTATTTTTTTTCAATTCAATGCTTTCTAGCCATTTCTTCCACGTCAATACTTTCTAGCCGTCCTTCTACTTCACACCTGAATAAATGTTTGTGTGCCTGCCGGTCTCATTTTGTTCGATTTTAGTTTTAAATCTCTACAAGACTCTAAAAATGTAAAAGAAAACTTATTAGGATTAAAATGATAAATAATTACTAACAATAGGTTATAATTAGGGACTCTATACTTTTTAGAACATAATCAGTGACGTCAGAAATTCACTGATCGCTCTATTGCAGCTACAGAGATCTCCCAAACCAAATTTCAAAGGGGGTATTTGTCCGATCAAAAGGTGATTGAAGCCTGATTGATTGCCTCCCCACTAGATCAATCGTTATGCGCAGTCTCTGTTTTTAAACACATTTATATAAGGTTGTTTTGGATGTTTTTGAGGGGAAACTCTCTCACTCTATCTCATTGTAGAACTAAGAAGAATATTGAGAAGTTGTATTAGAGATAGCCTTTGTATTTTCTTTAGTTTTCTTAGCATTTTTCTTTCATTTTCTTTGTAACCAAACACTTGATTTCATATATAAAAGTCTAGAACTATTGTTTCTAATGTCTTCTCAACACTTCTACATACTTTCTATGATGGAATTCTCTAGTTAAACTCTTCATGTAGATGTAATTGTGAACATCTATCAAGGATTACATAGAGATTTAAGGGGAGTATTATAATTCTATTGAATATATTTAAATTTCTTCTTCTCTACTCAATGAGAGGTGATTTTTATAGAAATCTTAGATTCATAATCGGTGATGAATTTATGGTTTGCTTCTAAGGATCTCATAAGGTTTTAAGTCATGCTTCAACTGGGAGAGAACCTAAGGTTTTCAAGTCTAAATTTTTTGAATCAAGGATTCATAGGGAGATCCTTAGTTTGAGTTATCCAAACTCTCTCTCTTCAATCCCATGTGAGAATTGATAAATTAGATCAATTGTATCCACATTTCTCTTCAAAATCCATTTGATTCTTTAGTTAATCAATTTAAATTGTAAGTTGTTAGAGTTAATTAGGTTTAATTGTTTAGCTCTAGTCTCAATTGTTCTTAGTTCTTTAGCTTAGTGGGTGATTGCTTGCATTTCCATTGAGTAATTGATTAGTTGATAGTTAATTTTGCTTAAATTGATTAAAGATTAGCCAATTAACTCCCAAAACCCCCAAAATATTTTCGGTTTAATTTTGGTTACCATAGATTGATTATCCACTTGTTTTAGCAATATTAGTTCAATAGCTCTCAAACACCATGCTCTATGTTGATTGATAGATTTGCACACATCACTTGGGAAAGAATGATCCGAAACTTAACCAGTAAAATTATAACACGACCATTTTCTCTTGAGTGCACGTTTGGACATGGATCGTGTGACTCAAACTCTCCACCGGAGATTTAGGTGGTGGCCATATACCACTAAGCCAGCCCCGCTCGTCCCCTTGAGTTATATTCCTAACTTCGTATCCACAACCTTCTCTCATGCATAGGTAAGCTTCTCTCTCAAGTCTCGCGAAAAAACATATGAATATGCATTATGTTTATGGATATGGAAATTTCCATTTCCATCAAAATCACTAAACTAATGTTTGGTACGCTATGCTACTATTTTGTTTAGCTTTTGTGAATAAGTTCATTGGTAACAAAAATGTTGCTTTGATTGCCAAATATTAGAATTGATGGCTAGACATTTATGAGGAGCCACTTTAACCAATGACCTTGTTTATAATTTTTATTATCAATCGAGACTATTTTGCAGCAAGATGTATATTTGTTTTTCTCAATAATTCACGATAAAACAAACAAGCAGTAATTGAAAGAAAATTATAGTGCTCAAACAGCATTAGTTGCACAAATGATGAATTTTCTTGAGCTTAGACCTGAGCTCAGCCCATTTGAAGCTCACAACCTATTTCTCGCAACAGGCTTTGAGTTTAGCCCATAAGCATATATCTATACTCTCTCTTAAAATGTTGTGTATAAAAGCAATAACTAATCTCTTTGTAGAGCGCAAGGTGTGGAGTCTTTGGATCCCAACCTTCATTTACTCTCATCTCTTTGGTGAAACCAGTCATTTTCGGCTTCAACCCTAGCAGTCCACAATTATCCTTAGGAATGACCTCAGATCAATGGAGGCACAGAATCATTTTTAAAAACAAGACTCAAAAGAGATAAAGAAATGTTTTTGTTAATTTTTTTCATTGTTTTTGGATTTTTTTCTTGAAACTAAGTAGACATAGAAATTGCTAGCCACAACCGTGACTGTCCATCAGTCACAACATGTCGCTCCACCCATGATTCACATCATGGTTTCGATTCGCTCTCCCTCCCTTCTCTCCATATCCAGTGGCTTTGGCCAAGAAAGAAACTAGGATTTTATTTTGGGGGTGCCGAATCATAAATTACAAAATTTTACTTATTCATATAATTAGCATATAAGAAATTCTATTCATATAGAATTTTCATATAGGAAACTCCACTATAATGATGTGGTAGTGGAATTTTTGAAATTACGAGTTAAAATTATGGGTGTTTTAGTTTGAAATTAATGGATCACAAACAGTCCTATAATTCTGCATAAAAATTTTATGTAAAAATCCTATTTATGTAGCATTACTCACATTATATTTTAGGTTTTATTTGCACATATTTCTAAGTTCAATCCTGAGAAATATTTGTATGTAAACTAAATTTCTACATGAAAAATAAAACTTGCTTCTATTTTGCTTCAGGAAACATGGAAAAAAATGACAAATTAATTATTTCTTAGGCAAAACAATATTTAAGACTCATAGTCTACTATAAAATAATTTTAATTTTTTACTAGATTAATGTATAGTTTTAAATTTTGGGGGGTGCCAATAGAGTAAATTTTTGTTAGGATCTTATACATACAATATGTAAGAAGTGTAATAAAAAAACTCCTAAAGGGTAGTTTCACCCCTAGATTTGGCCTTCCAATGTACACCCAAATAAAAAAAAAAAGAAAAAAAGAAGAGTGCATTGTGGGAGCATAAATCCAAAATACTTCTGAGTTCTGATCTCTGGCATCTTCAAGCTCATTTCAACTAGTGCAAACGAGGTAAATAAATTATTCAAAAAAAGTGTGACTTAGACACTAGTGATGGCCGATTTTGAAGAATAACAAGGAATTTGAATTTGACTTGAGGTTATTGCCTTAGCCATCCAGTGTCCTGACTTCGGCTAAGACATTTCCACATTGATCTCTTAGGAGAATTTGAGGTTATTTAGTTATGATCTTGACCTGGTTGAAAATTTTTACAAAAAACTTCCAAGATTGTGCCAAAAATGACGTCATTTTGCGCTATTATTTTTGAGGGTTGGCATTCCATTTATCCAAAAGGCTTTCGCAATTACCCTTCTTTGTTTCAATCAAACTTCTAGGGTTATAACAACATAAGAAAAGTGATTTATTTATTTATTTTTGGGTATCTTTCAACATTGGATAGATAAGAAAACCAAATTTTTTGGAATTTCGAGTACTAAGAAATGATACGATGATATATGCTTTAATTGAAGTTATAGCTCTTGATAAAGTGCAATAAAGCTACAAAGCCGACTATACATAAATTCTTGACAGGAACTTTTTGGACTGAGTCAACTGAAGTATTTTCTTTTTTGGTTTGGAGTTGGGTTTTGATGCTGTGAAAGGGCATACAGTAATGTACTATTATATAAATTTGTATTATTTATTATTTATTTTGTAAAATCAGGACCTATTATCCTCTACTCAGATTAGGAGTGCTTACCCATTAATTCCTAAATATTTTTTTTTAATATTTTCAAAGTATTTTGACCATTAAAATCTTTTAGTAAAAAATCAGACATTGAAATTGGAAAATAGTGACAATACGTGACAGAGTAGATAATGACTATTGTTGATCGCAGTCGATGACATCATGGGGACGGAGACATCCACGTGTCACAAAGAAAGTCAAGTGTGGGACCCAATTTCAAAGTGTGGTTTTTATTTTCTATGAACAAACATAGAAAGTTTTTATTTTTATTCCATATATTTCATTAGCAGATAATCACATATGGCTACAAGCCTACAACCTCAGCTCAGCATCACCCATATGGAAACATACAGATCATGTCTATAACATGCTTCTTATTTCTATATTATTATTGTTATCTGAGATATCACCCTTCCAAAGCTTTCTTGGTTTAAGTAGAACAACTTCAAACCCTGCAAATCACAACAGGAAAAAGTGTGATAAAGTCACAGTTCAAAATACATTTAGCAGATGGAATGTGCAAAAATTATGAAGCAAAATGTGCGAGAGGCATACTGGGAATATTCGATTTTGATTTTGCCAGCGTTGGGGTCTGCAATCATGGCGAAAGCTTCTTGAGACAGATCCATGGTTCCCTGGCAGCCAGCAGGACAGTAATCGACAATCTTAACGACAACGCTTTCACCCCTGCAAGGCTGTGGCACACCCTGGTTCGTAGCCCCGGTGCACCTGACCCTGTAATTTCTCCCACACGCCGCCCTATTGCCCCATATGGCGTCGCTTGCCGCAGCAATCATGACACCATTGTTTTGATAGCCATAGCATGAAGAAGCTGAGAAAAGAGAGCAGCCAACATTTAGATTATATAAGGTTGCTCAAAAAGGTCTCACTGCTGTAAATTTATTGTGGTGTTTGCATGTCTCATGCGTGATTGATTAGGAGATATTTGATATCTACCCCATGCAGCTCTCGAAGGATTATGTTATGTGCTAACTAGCAAAGAAAAAAAAAAGGAAAAATAAAAAAAAAATAAAAGAGAATTATGCTTTCATATACATATATATACATTTTTGTTTATGTGTTTAGGGTAAAAGCATTAAGCCGCACTATGCACCTTTTTTGTTGCGACTACTGCACGGGGCTTTATGATTTTAAAGCACACATTTCAGGTTAATGAGATCAAAACAAAATAGCCTTTTTCCATGAATTAAGAGCCAATAACTCTAGAAGAAGTGGTGTTAATTAGTGACCTACAGTTACACAAAACAAGACAGCTTCCTCCATTCTTCCTCGAAAATTGAGAGAGAGAGAGAGAGAGAGGGAAAATTTATTTTTTGAAGTTTTAAGTATGCTTATATGAAATGAATGATGAATGTTAGGGAGAAAAAATATATGTAAGGTAGCATTTGCACAAGTCTGTAATTCTAGTACTCACGAACGTATGGGGGAGTATAATAAGTAGCAGTCCCCTGAGCTGCATTTGCCACCGTGGCAAGGCATATTGCGATGCCTACCATCGTCAGAACTCGCATTCCAATATCCATTGCTTTGCCTTTCTCTCGTTCCAAACACCTCAAAAGGAATTCAAATAGCTTAATTTGCTCTGTGGCACAAAGTTAACAGAAGAGCTATCCCTTTTATAGCTGAAGAACCGGCAAACCAACAAGCTGCAACCAAGAAAAGATGTAGAGTCTACAGACTTTGTCATGTTGTAATAATTTCTTCATGTACTTAATTGGCACTATCTACCCTTCCACATTCATGCATGATCCGACTATGAAGTTGTGATTGCAAGTCAATTCCATGGCATTTTCCAAGGCAGCTTCCAAGTCCTTTTAGAGATAAAAAAGGACCGCAGTTGTGAGTTAGGTATGGAATTAGAAATTTTGTCCAGGGAGGCCATGGAAGGAGAAGGTAAATTTTTTTAGATTTTGTTAAGGGCTAACATAAAAATTCTTTTGAATTTTGAAAAACCAAGGTAAATTTTTTAAAATTTTGTTGAGGGGCTACAATAAAAATAATTCAAAATAAAAATTTTGAAAGGTCAAATGAAAAATTTTGAAATTTTGGAAGGCTAATATACCATTTCTTATCATAAATACTTACATTAGGTTCAAATAGAGTTTCGTCAAAGTAGGGAGCGTAGCCCCATGGTCGAAGCGTAGTTCGGTTCCTTGTTCGAGTTAATCACCATTTTTTTGGTGCTTGAAAACGAACATACATCATTGCCAGATTGGCACCTAATTACCATCTTCGTGCTTGGGAGATCTGAATCAAAAGCCATTGCACAAGAAAGGGTGGGTTGGCAGCGAATTTTTTTATATGGTTTCATTGTTTGGGTTATTAAGTAGTACTGAGAGCACATGGCAATAAATTACACCATAACAAAACCAAAATAATCTCTTTCTAAGGAGGCCAATCATTTTAGGCATTTGAGGGATGCGTTAGTGTTAAGGTTAATTACCAGCTTGATTGTGGTTTGGCTTTAGTATGTGGATACTATGTTCTGCTTTGTCAAAAAAAAAAAAATTCGTTTTAGGCTTTTGAACTTAGCGTAACCCATAATTCTGCAATTATAAAACAACAGTATTAACAGTACTGGTGAGCATATGTTTTAATAATAGACTTTGGAGTGCTTGACATTTTGTACTTCACCATTGGAGAATTTGTTTTGGGGAATGAATGATATTACTTTCTTATTTTGGAATTAATTGAATCTTTTTATTAGGGAAAATTACATCTACCTCCCTTGACGTTTTAGACTATTACAACCTATCCCCTAAGCTTCTAGAAATTACATCTCCCCTTGAGGTTTGAGGTGAGTTGCATTTTTTCCCATATGTTAAATCTTTTAACAGAATATATGTGAAGTCAGTAAAAAAAAAAGTAAGTTCAATACTTACATTGTTCCTAATGTGCATGAAATGACATAAACAAGGTTCTTTTTTTGCTTCTAAAATTAATTTGTGTGTTAATTTTTTAAATCTTTGTTGTTTTGCTTCCAAATTTCCCCACGTGTGTTATTTTATTTTATAATATATAGGATTTAAAAATTTGATACAATTGATTTTCTTAAATTAAACCGTTTTCTTTTTAATAAAAGTTAACTAATGTTGTTGATTTTTATATTACTTTTCGTAGGGCTTTTTTTTCTCATATTGACTAGAACTTTTTATTTATAAAAATTTATAAAAATCTATATAGGGCTTTAATTATACCATATAAAATTTTTAAAAAATATGAGATTTATAATTTATTTATTGATTAAAATAGAGTTTTATACAGATGCGACATTTAATTTGCTCTTAGAATCTTATACTGGTAATGCATCTATTAATTTAATAAGCAAAAAAAAAATTATTTATGTCATTTCATGAACATTAGGGCAATTTAGGTAATGAACCTATTTTTTTTTTTTTTTTTGACTGACATCATATATATTCTGTTAAAAGATCAAACATCTGGAAAAAAATGTAACTCACCTCAAACTTCAAGGGGGGGAAATGTAATTTCTAAAATCTCAGGAGATGGGTTGTAATAGTCTGAAACCTCAAGGGAGGTGAATGTAATTTGCCCCTTTTATTATCTTTAACTAGAATTGAAAGAAATTGGTTTTTTTTTTATTTATTTTTAATGTATCATGAGAGATAATAGGTTCCACTAAAATGAACTTCAATGGAAACCTAAAAATTTATGTTAAATGAAAAATGCATTAGGGAGCTCTATTAGTGGCGAGGTTTTGTTTTGTTTTTTTTTTTTTTTTCTTTTGAATATTTATGATAGAACAGGTAATGGCCCCTCTAACTTTTAAAAATTTTCTTTAGACTCCCGCTTCCCCCCCCTCCCTCCCCCCTCCCTAGTGGTAAGCATATGTTTTAATAATGGACTTTGGAGTGCTTGACATTTTGTACTTCACCATTGGGGAATTTGTTTTGGGGAACAAATGATATTACTTTCTTATTTTAGAATTAATTGAATCTTTTTATTATCTTCAATTAGAATCGAAAGAAATTGGTTTTTTTTTTTTAATGTATCATGTGAGATAATAGGTTCCACTAAAATGAACTTCAATGGAAACCTAAAAATTTATGTTAAATAAAAAATGCCTTAGGGAGCTCTATTAGTGGCGAGGTTTTTTTTTTTTTTGTTTTGAATATTTATGATAGAATAGGTAATGGCCCCCTAACTTTTAAAAATTTTCCCTAGACTCCATGTATTTATGATAAAGTAGGTAAGTTAGCCCCACTAACTTTTAAAAAATTTTCTTAGACTCCTCATATTTTTAAAGATTTGTGATAGAATAGGTAAGTTGCGGCCCCCCAACCCCACCTACTGGTAAGCATGTGTTTTAATAATAGACTTTGGAGTGCTTGACAATTTGTACTTCACCACTGGGGAATTTGTTTTGGGGAATGAATGATATTACATTCTTAGTTTGGAATTAATTGAATCTTTTTATCATCTTCAATTAGAATCGAAAGAAATTGGTTTTTATTATTTTTAATGTATCATGTGAGATAATAGGTTCCACTAAAATGAACTTCAATGGAAACCCAAAAATTTATGTTAAATGAAAAATGCCTTAGGGAGCTCTATTAGTTGCGAGGTTTTTTTTTTTTTTTTTTGAATATTTATGATACAATAGGTAATGGCCTCCTAACTTTTAAAAATTTTCCCTAGACTCCATGTGTTTATGATAAAGTAGGTAAGTTGGCCCGACTAATTTTTAAAAAATTCTCTTAGACACCTTTTATTTTTAAAGATTTGTGATAGAATAGGTAAGTTGCGCCCCCCCCCCCCCCCCCCCCCCCCCCCCCCCCCCCCAAAAAAAATGTTTTAATAATAGACTTTGGAGTGCTTGACATTTTGTACTTCACCACTGGGGAATTGTTTTGGGGAATGAATGATATTACATTCTTAGTTTGGAATTAATTGAATTTTTTATCATCTTCAATTAGAATCGAAAGAAATTGGTTTTTTTATTTTTAATGTATCATGTGAGATAATAGGTTCCACTACAATGAACTTCAATGGAAACCTAAAAATTTATGTTAAATGAAAAATGCCTTAGGGAGCTCTATTAGTGGCGAGGTTTTTTTTTTTTTTTTTTTTTGAATATTTATGATTGAATAGGTAATGGCCCCCTAACTTTTAAAAATTTTCCTCAGACTCCATGTATTTATGATAAAGTTGGTAAGTTGGCCCTATTAACTTATGAAAATTTTTCTTAGACTCCTTATATTTTTAAAGATTTGTGATAGAATAGGTAAGTTGCGGCCCCCCAACCCCCTTACTGGTAAGCATATGTTTTAATAATAGACTTTGGAGTGCTTGACATTTTGTACTTCAGCACTGGGGAATTTGTTTTGGGGAATGAATGATATTACTTTCTTAGTTTGGAATTAATTGAATCTTTTTATCATCTTCAATTAGAATCAAATGAAATTGGTTTTTTTTTATTTTTAATGTATCATGTGAGATAGTAGGTTCTATTAAAATGAACTTCAATGGAAACCTAAAAATTTATGTTAAATGAAAAATGCCTTAGGGAGCTCTATTAGGGGTGAGGTTTTTTTTTTGAATATTTATGATAGAATAGGTAATGGCCTCCTAACTTTTAGAAATTTTCCTTAGACTCCATGTATTTATGATAAAGTAGGTAAGTTGGCCCCCCTAACTTTTAAAACGTTTTCTTAGACTCCTTATATTTTTAAAGATTTGTGATAGAATAGGTAAGTTGCGGCCCCCCCACCCCCCTATTGGTAAGCATATGTTTTAATAATAGAGTCTGGAGTGCTTGACATTTTGTACTTAACCACTGGAGAATTTGTTTTGGGGAATGAATGATATTACTTTCTTAGTTTGGAATTAATGGAATCTTTTTATCATCTTCAATTAGAATCGAATGAAATTGTTTTTTTTTTTTTTTTTTTTTTTTTTTTTTTTTTTTTTTTTTTTTTTTTAATGTATCATGTGAGATAATAGGTTCCACTAAAATGAACTTCAATGGAAACCTAAAAATTTATGTTAAATGAAAAATGCCTTAGGGAGCTCTACTAGTGGCGAGGTTTTTTTTTTTTTGAATATTTATGATAGAATAGGTAATGGCCCCCTAACTTTTAAAAGTTTTCCTTAGACTCCATATATTTATGATAAAGTAGGTAAGTTGGCCCCACTAACTTTTAAAAAATTTTCTTAGACTCCTTATATTTTTAAAGATTTGTGATAGAATAGGTAAGTTGCGGGCCCCCCACCTCCCCTACTGGTAAGCATATGTTTTAATAATACACTTTGGAGTGTTTGACATTTTGTACTTCAGCACAGGGGAATTTGTTTTGGGGAATGAATGATATTACTTTCTTAGTTTGGAATTAATCGAATCTTTTTATCATCTTCAATTAGAATCGAATGAAATTGGTTTTTTTTTATTTTTAATGTATCATGTGAGATAATAGGTTCCACTAAAATGAACTTCAATGGAAGTCTAAAAATTTATGTTAAATGAAAAATGCATTAGGGAGCTCTATTAGTGGTGAGGTTTTTTTTTTTTTTTTTTTTTTGAATATTTATGATAGAATAGGTAATGGCCCCCTAACTTTTAAAAATTTTCCTTAGAGTCCATGTATTTATGATAAAGTAGGTAAGTTGGCCCCCCTAACTTTTAAAACATTTTCTTAGACTCCTTATATTTTTAAAGATTTGTGATAGAATAGGTAAGTTGCGGCCCCCCCACCTCCCCTACTGGTAAGCATATGTTTTAATAATACACTTTGGAGTGTTTGACATTTTGTACTTCACCACTGGGGAATTTGTTTTGGGGAATGAATGATATTACTTTCTTAGTTTGGAATTAATCGAATCTTTTTATCATCTTCAATTAGAATCGAATGAAATTGGTTTTTTTTATTTTTAATGTATCATGTGAGATAATAGGTTCCACTAAAATGAACTTCAATGGAAGTCTAAAAATTGATGTTAAATGAAAAATGCATTAGGGAGCTCTATTAGTGGTGAGGTTTTTTATTTTTTTTTATTTTGAATATTTATGATTGAATAGGTAATGGCCCCTAACTTTTAAAAATTGTCCTTAGACTCCATATATTTATGATAAAGTAGGTAAGTTGGCCCACTAACTTTTAAAATTTTTTGTTAGACTCCTTTTGTTTTTAAAGATTTGTGATAGAATTGGTAAGTTGAGGGCCCCGCACCCCCCCCCCCCCCCCCCCCCCCCCCAATCCAAATAATTTTTATTTGTTCCTTTGAATTTTGTTCTAATATTTTGCTCATTCCAACATTTTTCATTTGGTTATGTAACTTTTCATAATTTGAATATATATTGATTTTAGATTTGTTAATTTATTTTTTATTCACCAATCTTCGCATACTTTTGTATTTTCTTTAGTAGTTATTCCAATGATCACTATTATTGTCTATTCCCTTTTAGCATATATTATGCATATGAAAGTAATATTGAACCTAAAATCTCCCTCTTTTGAAAAAAAATTCCTAGATTGATATACAAGTATTTTATTTTATAACAATCTTGTTTTATTTCATGTATGATCAGACCGGCCGGTTCAACTGGATGAACCCTAGAACCGGTCCAATCAACAATCCAAATTAACTCCTAAAAGCTGTTTTAAAGAGAAAATTGTGCAATACCGTATGAACCGCCGGTCCAACGGGTGAACTGTTCACGGTTACTGGAACCGGTCAGTTTGCAAGAAATGGAAAATCCTATGAATTCGTTGGGTTTTCACCCATCAATGCCAACCATACAGTGCTCTCTCTCTCTCTGTCTGTCATTAATGAACGAACAACAATGCCCACAAAACCCATTTCAAGAATCAATCGATGGCAACCTTTTGCTGGCAATGGCCGAGATACTTGCTGGAAATACAAATTAATTAAATATAAGCTCTGACATGCTTGGCTAGAGTAATGTGAGATTTTTTACAATTATAGCCTTTTTGTACGGAAAAATGTCACCGACAGTCAAGACTATTGGCTACTCACCATTATATCGCTGCCACATTAGTCGGACCTCACCTACAGTCAGTAGCACTCCACTTTTGTACGTATATATTTATATAATAGGTTGCTGATTCATCTTTTAAAAATTAAATTGTTGAAAGTCCCCAAAAAATTAAGGGTATAGGGATCAATTGGATCGATTCGCCTCGAAAATGTGAGTTATATCTATTGTATGTTTTACATTTGTTACCTTTAGGTTATACAATTGATTGTCGTTATGTTATTCATGTTGTCTATTTTAATTGTAGTTAGATTTCGTTACATGACAATTGATTGTCTGTTTTATATTTTTCAGTTTCATTGGACCCCATATAAGCCCATTATGGATACGTTGCCCTACTACTGCTTTGTTGGGATGGAGTTTTGGAGGGTATTGGTTTCTCTTGTGTGCTTTAAAATTGTGGAGTTATATCTACCAAATCAAGTGATGTGCCAGTTTAGAATAAGATAGTATATACCGGACCATCCAAACACTAGGAGTGATCTGCACTTAGTAGATCAACGGGGGAGGCTCGGAGTTGATTGGAGTGATTTTCATGTAGTGTACATAGCACTCTGGTCACATAGGATAGACCGTATAGTTGACTGCTAGATTTATGATATACCTATGTCCTCCACTGATCCATATATGACTTGGTATTGAACCATCAGTCGCCTCCATATTGGAAATCCATTAAGACGCACAAAGAGAGGATATTTAGATGTCGAGGGCACCATAGATGCAATGGTATGTGCAGTTAAATATTAAATACCAAAATTATATTTAGATATCGTAATAAAAGTTTATTAAATTGTTTTTTCAGGTGAAAGCATGGGCGGATATGATAGGGGAACACGCGCTCTACATGACTTTCCTAAAACAGAGTCAATGAAGGAAATCTATGAGATATAGTTTTGTGCCATGGCTTCTTTATCCTTCTTACAAGAGACAGACCGTGTCCCATAGCATCGACGGCATACCCACGATGCCCCGCCTTCTGGTTCCCCGGGAGCCGATGAGCCACATGACATGCGACCTCATCCCACCTTGCACGTCGATCCACCTCTTCGATACCTTCTTTCGTTCATGGAGGATATAATATTAGGTACATGACGCCTACCCCATGCAGTTATGCTAGTTAGAGTTTCGGGATAGCATCATATAGGCCAGCCTTTCCTACCAAGGAATACTTTGGTATACATGATCCTCCCAGGACATCACATCGACGACCGGCCCGATGGGTATTTCTAGTTATGTTTCAGACAGACCCTAGGTATAGTCATGATCCGTTTGTAGGGGGCAATTTTAGATAGCACTGTCATGATTTTTCTAGTTACTACCTTGCATCGACTTATGGGGCTGGGCCATCACAGGTGACTCATGATTTTCACAGTGGCTACTCTTCATCCAGTTATGTGCCAGGGCCTTCACAAATGACTCATGATTTTCACAGTGGCTACCCTTCATAGACATATGTGCCAGGGCCATCACAGGTGAGTCATGATTTTCATAGTGCCTACCCAGCATCAACTTATGCACCAGGGCTGTCACATGTTCAGTAGGATAATCAAGAGTTGGCAGCAGTAAGTGATCAGGATGAGCAAGCGAAGGACGAGCAGGCGGAGGTGGGTGTTAACAGAGGCTAGAGTGGTCAGGATGAGCAATAGAATGTGGCGGTTCGTAGAGGATCGAGAACCCGACAGGCTCGAACTTGTCTAACAGGGGGGCGTTTTGGGCCATCAATTTTCAGGGCATTTCATTAGTATTATTTATTGTAGGTGGTATTATCTATTCTTATTGTCTATTATAGGGGTTTTACCCCCGGAGAGGTAGTATCGCATTTACTTGTATGTATTTTATATTGTACGTGGTATGATATCGCTTTTAAATTTTTCTAATCATTTTGTGGGCAACTCACCTAATATACGTATACATTTAATTTTAATACAGGTAAAATAACAAAAAATCATATAACAAGAATAATGTTTAATTTTACTGTGCCACATCCTCTCCCATATAGGAGATATTTATAGAGATCAATCCCTTATACCCTCTTCACGTGAATGTTACATCTGTAGTATATGCCCATGACAAGGCTGTACCAGAGAGTAGTCACATCAATTACAATCATTAACCCGTCATCACATGAATACTGCATCCCTCATGCTCGCGACCAGAACATGACTGGACAAGTGTACACCATAGGTTTGTCATGTTAGTTAAAAACTACACCAATAACACGACAAGGCAAGATCAAAGAGTTGTCATGTCAATTAAAGACTCATGTATTAAGTAATATTAATTGATGTCTCCCCTGATTATGTGTAGGAGTGCTCAACCATACCTATATACATGTCGAAACGAAAAAGCTTGTTTGGGGCATCGTCCAGTTATGCAAATCCTACCATCGACATGGATGAAAGCTAACTGTAAAGACTTTCACATATGGTGGGTATGTTAAACCAGGTGGCAACCCAAGAGGGGGGGTGAATTGGGTTTATAATTAAAAATTAAAATTTAAAATAAATTAATACACTTAATTTCCAAGAGGTGAGATGCAATAAAAAAGATATAAAATATTAATCTAGTCAAGTAATGAATAAGACAAGCTAAGGTATGATCAATGTGAGATTAGAACAAATGATTTAAATGTGTGTGTATCTCAAGTATATCAAGACTAATTATAAGAAAGATATTAAGCAAGATAAAAAGAGAGAAAAGAGAAGAGAACAAACACAACGATTTAAAGTGGTTCGGTTGGCTCCTCTTATGCCAATCCTACGTCCACCTCCAAGGCTCCTTCCTTGGGCAAATCCACTATTCTTCAAATAGCTTTACACCACTAGCTTGTCCGGTTGCTAGCAAACCTTTACACCAAGTGTTTTGTTCCAAAAACACTCAAAAAATAACTCTTTGTTTTGCTCTCCAAAACAAAGCACCAAGAGGATCCTTTTCTCCAAGTGTTCCTCTCAATCACTCAAGAAATAAATCTCAAGGGTTTAGCAACCCTTTTACAAATGATATAGGGGAGTAGAATCTTATAACAATAGATACAAAACTCTCAAAAGTTGAATAAAAGAATGAAGCTCAAAGATGAGATGGAATGATGAAGAAGTAAAGCTCAAAACTTGAAGATCTTGATGAATATCACTTTGTATGCTCAATCTTTGTAATCTCTTGTGTGTACTTGCTTCTCTTGTGTATCTCTATTTATAGAGGAAAAGTAGTGGATTATTTGTAGCTTAAAATCAACTTCTAGTCATTGAAGAGGTTTGAACACATTTCTTCCCGTTTGAACAAAGTTGCTGCCAGTCAGGATTTAAATTTCAGATATGATTACTTCTGTTCCTCCTCGATTTTCTCCTTGATAACATTCGAATTTGAAAATGTCTATAAGAGACAAGTTGTAGATATGGACGTCTTCTTTTCAAAACCTCAAGAATCATGTCGATCTAACGGCTAGATCAAAAGTTATCATCAAAATACTCAAGCTGTCTCCCAGTTGGCATATTTGAATTTCTGCAGATTTGTCTTCACTTTCACCTCAATTTTCTCCCTTATAACGTTTGAATTTGAAAATATCTATAAGATAAAAGTTGTAGTGATAGAAGTCATATTTTCAAACCTGAAAGAATCATATCAATCCAATGGTCAGATCAGAAGTTATCATCAAAATACTCAAGTTGTCTTCTAGTTGGCGTATTTGAATTTCTGCAAAATTGTCTTAACTTCCATCTCGATTTTCTTCCTTATGACGTTTGAATTTGAACATGGCTATAAGATAAAAGTTGTAGCCCTGGAAGTAATCTTTTCAGATCAATAAGAATCATAGATATACAACGGTTAGATCAAAAGTAATGATAAAATTACTCGAGCTATCTCCCAGCTGTCATATTTTGAACTTCTACTCCAATGTGTCACATTCCAGCTCAGTTTTGTCCCATAAGAAATTCTATTCATGAAATCCTCATAAAATACCGTTTATAGGAATTTGAGTCTTATTTTCAATGCCACAAAAATCAGATCAATCCAACGGTTGGATCAAAAGTTATGTATATATTATTGAAACTATCTTCAATGAGCTTTCTTATCATTATCTTTAAATTAGTCTTCTTCTTCATGCTATGCATTCCTTTTAAGTCCAAGACTAATAATAATTTCAAAAAATATTAGATAATTAACCTTTAAAACATAAATAAAAATTAAGTGATATATCATTGAAATGCACAATATATTTAAACTTTTAAAATAAAAAATCTTTAAAAATCTTAACTCATACATCAAACTTACTTTATTATAAAATCTTGAGATTAACCAAATTTTAATCATTAAAACATTTATATTTGTTATCATCAAAATCAATTAATAAAAACTTGAGGCTAACAGGGTACATACATAAACCCAATCGGTAACAAATGGTACTACAAAAAATGTAGCTTTCTCAACAAACTTATCCTTATGCATGATACGATGGGTTCAGTTAGCCTCATCTTTATTGGCAATGCATCCGTATGACCACCCCCTAGTGTGACGGATGATTAATGCATAAGGTTTCGGTGGTAAGACTTACTCGATAAATAGCATGAGCAAGAGATGTCTTGTTGATGGCATGACCTTCGTGTTCCAAAGATTTGTTCAGCTTACCTGTGGAACAGGAGTTCACCTATGAATAAAGTCATGAAAACACTGGAATGCGAGATTGATCAAATGCAATGAAGATTGGACAGGTACCATTTCACAGAGCAAGCAAAGACAGACTGTGTTGATCTAACACAACGATTGGTAGAAATTATTGAAGATCCTTCATTGGTTTCTGACCTAGAACTTTCATACTTTTTAGAAGCAGAAGTCGACGATGACTTTGTCAGTTATTAACTACTAGTATTTCTGTTGGTGACAAACCACTGTGTTACTACGAACATGGTCCATAAAGTATCAGATGTTAGTAACAACTTTTTTTAGTCTTATCTTATGTTTAGCCATGAATCTACGAAAGCAATAAGGTTACCCACAATGTTCATTTATCTTTTATTCATAAATTAAGTCTAGTCGAGCTAATTTTCTTTTAGTAACTTTTTAATCGTAAACTAAGTTTATAGTCCAGCTAAATAATAACTTATATAAACTTATATTAATTCCTTGACTGACTTTTTGGTCTGAGAATATCACTGCCACATCATTCTAGTTAATGCTTTAAAGGAGCGAAATTGAGTTGTATAAAATGTTGTTCAATTTTGATTTTCTAAGCATAAAACACAGGTCACACCTTTGTTTTGTCCAAAATTGGCTCTCTCTCTCTCTCTACTCCCCTCTCTCTCCTTCCCTTTCTACTGCCCTTTCTACTCCCCTCTCTCTCCAAAAATTTTTTATTATTTTTATTTGAAAATTTTTAAAAAAGAAAAAAAAATATGGAAAGGGTTAAGTAATAATTAAAATATTTAGTAATCAGTAATAAAATGTTATAAAAAGTGTTATAAAATAGCAAAAATTTGCAATAAATAATTTCAAGGATAAAATAAGTAAAATAATTATTAGTAAAATAAGTATTGTTAAATATATAGTTATTTTATAAAGTAATTTGTAGTAAATTATTTTGCAGTAAATAAGGTGTTATAGTATTATAGTTTTAGTACATGTTTTATGTATGTGTGAAAATTGTTTTGAAAACTCAAAAAATAAATCTTTTTACCCAAACAAAACTAGGTCAGAAACATCAGGTGTGAAATTTGAGATAGATCTGATCATATTTTTCATTTTATAAAAATTGTACATAAAACTATAATACTTTTAAAATTGTCATTATTTTTATTTTAAAATTTTTAAAAAATAAAATAAAAAATGTGATCAGCTTTATATCTAAAATTTGATAAAAAATGTGATTGGCTTTAAAATAAAAAATTTGATAGATCCGATCAAATTTTTACTATTTTATAATATTTTATTACTGATTATTAAAAGATTTTAATTGTTACTCAACTCTGTCCATATTTTTTATTTTATTTTATTTAAAATTTTCAAATAAAAATAATAAGAATTTTAAAAATATTATAATTTTATATAAAATGTTTATAAAATGAGAATAAAAAAAGAGAGAAAGAGTGAGAGAGAGAAAAAGGAGAGAGAGAGGGCAGTAGAAGGAGAGAGAGGGGAGTAGAGAGAGAGAGAGAGAGAAAACGCTACTCGAAGTTGCGTTTTCTCTAAAAAAACGCGATCCAGACCTGCATTTTACCTTAGATTGGTAATAACGTTTTGATTTTTGTTATTTCGAAAATAAACTTTTGTTATGATTATTTTGGGAAAAAACCCGTCCAATTCATGGAGTTCCCCTGCAACTTTATTTCATTGGTTTCTTCTGTCAAGTTGGAGGGAATGATCAAAGGCCCACGGACAAAACAAGCTCTGCCAAAGGCTCAAAAAAGCCAAGTACACTGCATGGTTCAACCTCATGTTTAGGTGCAAGACATGACAAAATTTTGAATGTGGACTGAGAAGGAAAGTCTAATGCAGCTGGACCCAATACATGAGGACTTTTCTGGAGAAATTGGTAGTGAATCTGAGTACAAATGATTTTGCTAGCAATGATGTTGCTAGCATCAGCTGCCGGCCGATGCCCGTTGAGTCCACCAGTTGTTGGTAGACTCTAGCTGATTTAGCTATCATTCGCGACTGATCATTTGTCTGCTTAATGTTATTGTTGGAGGATTCTAGCTAAGTTAACTGGCATCAGCTGAAAACTAATGCCGGCTGATACCTGTTGAGTCCACCATCCGTTGGTGGGCTGCATTGAGTTGGTTGTCATCAGCGACTGATCAGCGAGTCTACTCAACTAGAGTCTGCCAACAACTGAGTTAATTGTTGGTGAACTTTAACTGGGTTGACTGGTATCAGCCGATAACTAATATTGGCTGGTGCATGTTGAGTCTACCAGTTGCTAATCATCTGTCATTGATCCACTAAGCTAGGGTCTACCAATAATTGAGTTAACTGTTGGTAGGTTCTAGGCATCAGCTGACGACTGATTTTATCCCCCCTCGAGTACGAGTTTCACCTTCCACATTGTGCTGTTTGTTGACCAAATCTATGTCAGCCAGAGGAGGATGCTATTTTACGAATGACTTCATCTTTTTGTTAGCGACGGTGGGAGAAATTTTCAGTGATATAGCTGCATTAACTGATGTCACTTTGATTTATGTGTTATAGTAAGGAACTCGCAAAATATCCAGAGGCGTAAAATCATAACGACAATAGTATCCTAAGAACACGGGTGTTACCCATCTGATAGAATTTTTTCCCCCCAGAAAGTGGCCGTAAGTCAATTAAGATTATAGATTTTACATTGGATTACCAGTGTGATAAATGTAAGAGTAAAATAATTCAAATTGGAAAGATCACTCCTAACAAAGCTCTTACTTTAGACGAAATTGGGGTAACTTTGCAGCCAGTTTGGAACTTGAGGAAGGAAAAGGAAATGAGAGAAAAATTATAGGAGAAATTTTGAATTTTTTTTCTTATGAAATTTTTTTCCCTTTTCTCCCAAACTAAAAACCAAATAAAAAAAGAAAAAAAGATAATTATTTTTCCTTCATTTGTCTTTCTTTTCTCACGTTCCAAACAGGCTGGTACAACATTTTTCATTGACATAAAGTTCTGTCGAACAGGGAAGCACAATGATCGGTCAGGGACATAAGAAGCTCTGCCAAAGCTCAAACAGCTAGTTCATGCATGGATCTTCACAGCCTGATCCATGCATGAACTTTACAGGTATTCCAAGAATTAATGGTTAGGTACAGAGTGGCCTAATAGGAATGTTAACAATCCATGACAAAAGGAATGTCGAAAAGGAAAATTAAATGTACCCACCACCCAAAATATAAAGACTGTTCTCTAGAGTCTACACATTTGGCAGTGACTCAAAAGTATAAATTTCATATTGGATTAACCAACAAGGTGGTAGTAGTTGAGTTAGCTTTTCAGCAGTTGGGTTTATAGCATGTGCTTGAACCTGCTTATGGTAATAATTAAGTAAACCAAATGTTCTTGCAAAGAGACTGAATGTCGCTTGCACTTTGATAGAGTTGCAGTGAGGGACTCGTTCTTCCTAGGTTAGTCATTATAGTTCAAATCGAATACTTCACAGCGAGTAAAAATTTTTATGATCACGCCTAATGAGATTTGCTACATTTATCGTCCCTTCCTACTTTTTTCACTTAGGAAATTTTTTTTTTTCCATATTGGATTATAGATATTTACACTGGATTTGAAAATTTAGGCTTTTAAAAATTAAAGCTCTAAAGCGAAGACTTTGTTGACCCTTAGGCAGGCTTGCGTGGCTTATTGTCAGACGGCATTGGCTTAAGCTTGGGTAAATTTTATGTTAGATGACAATAAAAAATTCACTAAATAATCCTAATCAAGGGATAATTTTGTTATTTTACTAGAATATAAACCGAGAGTAAGATACGAAAGTGCCAAAAGAGGGCCACTCATTTAATGATTTTATAGAAGAGTCTGTCATTGTTTCCATGCCATTCTAGGCAGTGTTTTCATTTTTTTTTTCTCAGTTGTAGTCAGGCCGGCTATAGAGTTATGCGAGTAAGGCGCTTGCATTAGCTCCTAATTTTTTAAGGCCTTTAAATTTTAAAATTTTTATAGGTTATAATATTAGCTTTATATAATTTTTTTTCATCTCTTTTTACAAAGGGTTTTGGTTTGGATGAGAAAAAAATATTTATTAGAAAACAAAGACCTAAAATAAACTACACTAGTAAACCTAAGGGAGAAAAAACACCACTTTAACCAATAATTAATTGAAGGCTTCAATTTTTTTCTAAACCTTACATGCTATAATCAAAACCCTATATGATTTTTATAAATTTTTTCTTAACGCTTCATTTGAAATCTCAACTTTCAGTGAAAAAAGTGAAGGAAAAAAAAAGAGAGGGAAAAGAGAATAAAAATACTATTTTATTTTGTTCTCTTTTCTCACTTTTTTCTTTTCTTTTACTTTTTTCACCGAAAATTTAGGTACCAAATGAAGCGTCAAAAAAGTCTCAATACAGACGAGAAAAAATGTCCTATAAAAGTAATCTCGAAGTAGTCTACAATAATTAAAAAATATATATATCTTCCAACTGGAAAAGACCCATTAAAAATAGGTCCAAAATTAGCATACCAATAAATTTTAGAAAAAAATATTGATTTTATCAAAAAAATTTATTTTATAAACTAAAAACATAAAAAGTCTCATTTAAAGTTGCTTGTCTTAGGTCTCAAGTTGTCTTGAGCCGGCCTTGACCATTTGTCACGGACCGAATGTTTACCATTCAACTTAAAAGCCTAAGATATTAGGTAGTGTTGCATATCTCTCTTTATATGACTCAAGAGTGTTCTCCTCTTATCTGATGTGATATCGTGACATACTTAGATCCCGCTCTTAATTTCAGCCACATATAATTAGTGTAAAAAAAGCAAGGTGATGATGGCATTTTTTATAAACGCCACTAACTAAAGGTAATTTCAAACAGCATTTGTAAAATGCTGAATATAAAATATGGCGCTTTCGAAATACCACAAAGTTAAGATGGTGGCTACATATTCAGTGTTTGGGAAGACGTTGCTTTACTTTTTAACGGCGTGTTTGGGACTGTTAGCAAAGTTTTTAAGGTTTTGAAGCGCCCGTAAATGTCAAATTTTCTATAGTGCTAACTATTGTAGTTATTCATTGTACGATGGTTATATTTTATGGTATCTGATTAAATTCAAAAAGTGGTATCGATGCCAACAGTAGTCCATTGTATTGAGACCTGCAAGATATTCCCTTAAATCCAAGACTTCTGGTGATCTTGAAGACCATTCCAATATAGGCGATAATGTAAAATTATAAGATAAATACTTATTTAGTCTCTTTAATTTTGTCTCAAATTTTAATGTCATTTCTTAACATTAATTGTTTTTTGACCCTCCAACTTCTAAAAGTAGGCAATGTGATCCCTCATTTTGAAATAAGTTAGAAATATTAAAAAATAATTATACTTTGATCCTCTCAACTATAACTTAATGTTACTTTACCCTATTCAACTAAAAATAGTTACATTTTTACCATCATAAAATTTAAAATAAAAAATTTTGTTTGATCATAGCTTTATACTAATCTCTGAAACAAAAAAAAAAAAAAAATTTTTTTTTTTATGGCTATAAAGTGTTATAAATCATTTCAAAATACTTAAGAAAATAGCCAGAATGATTCATAAAATTTTACTTTTTGTGGACCATTAATTTTTAACCTTGACAATATTAATAAGATTTTTGAAACTACACATTTGTTAACTAGTGACAAATCTTTTTTATAGTATGTCTGATAAGAAATGCTAAAGTGCTCAATTTATTTGGTATTTTTTTTTTGTCAATAGTATTAATACGAAATTAAATTCTCGTAATTTAGGGGTAAAATGTAATAACTTTTGGTTTAGGTGAAACTCAATTATAGTTCAGAACTTGAGAGGGTCAAACTGTAATTAATTTTTAATTTTTCTAACTTATTTTAAAATGATGGACCACATTAACATATTTTTAGTAGTTGGAGGTCCAAAATAGAAGAAATCAAATTTTATGAATGAAATTAAAATTTAAGACAATTAGAGGGACTAAATGATTGTTTACCCGACAGATACATTGGTGCTAGATAAGACTCTAGGTGTGTCCCTATCTTTCATTTTTTGCCGAAGTAAATAACAACAGAAGGAGAAATTATTCAGTAGGTCTAGAACACCACGTCAACATGATGATATTGCGTATCTAATCATTTACAGGTAAACATATATTTTATTTTAGGTCGATTGACCTAATTTTTAAGGTTGATTGGCCTAATATTTAAAATAATAATTTTCCTAACATGTTTATATTTATTACCCATGTAGCTGAGTTGACAAAAAATCAATGATGTTTTTGTTTATAATTAGTTAGACACATCACATTATCATGTTAACGTGGTATTCCAGATCTATTGTATAAGTTCTCCAATAGAAGACTTGTTTGACCATTATAATTATAGAATATGAAATGTCAAGAGAGGCGGTGGCTAAATCCATCAACCACAAGTATATGTTCCGATGTCAATTTTCCTTGCACGAATGAGCTCTCGTAATGTCTTCTCTTCTATATATGTTCAAATACAGAGAGAGAGAGAGAGAGAGAGAGAGAGAGAGAGAGAGAGAGAGAGAGAGAGAGAGAGAGAGAGAGAGAGAGAGAGAGAGAGAGAGAGAGAGGCTTATTTGGGTTGGGGTGGGGAGTCTCACACGCGCACTCACACACAAAAATAGATATGCACATATAGTCATTGGGTGAACACTTGACAGATTAGAACTCAATATTTTTTTATTCAGTAAAAAAGGATTACATATAAATGCAGTTCTAGGATAGTTGATTATTCTCTACAGAAGATCAATTTCCCGGGCATGCCTTATTTTTCGAGTCTTCTTTTAAGCATAGCTCTTAAATAAATTGCCTCTCTAGAGAGCTTCAAACCCTGAAAACCACAAAGTGAAAACAATGATGTTTTTGTTGAAGAGTTAGAGCATTATAGTAATGTATTAGTTCATTTGCAAAGCTAAGGGACTTGGTTTGGCTTACTATTGGTAATCAATTTTGATTATTCCGGCCACAGGGTTCGCAATTGTTGCAAAGGCTTCCTTTGAGAGATCAAGGGTTCCTCCACAACCAGGACAATGATCTACAATCTTCACTGTCACGCTCTTACCAGTGCAAGGGTGAGGCACTGCATTTGTAGCCCCTGTGCATGTAACGCGAAATGTTTTCCCACATATGGCTCCATTGTTCCAGAGGGGGTCACTGGCTGCAGCTATCATGACACCATTGTTCTGGTTGCCATAACATGCCGATGCTGTCAAAGAAAAACTTTCTTTTGGATCATATCTCAACATAAATATATAGTTTTGACATAGTGCAGGAGTTAAAAAAATGGAAATAGTTTCTTTGCATGCGGGGTAAGGTTGGGTTTACCAAACCCTCCGAAACTCAAAGGCAGAGGCCTGATGCCTTTTTTTTTTTTTTTTTTTTTTTTATAATATTACAGGGGTTAGAATGGATCTTCCATCCTTTGTTGAATTATTAAAAAAAAATTTTCAAGCGGAAGGGAAAGAAAAGAAAAAAATACTCACGAACATAATTTGTGTAGAAAGTGGCTGTCCCCGGTGTAGCAGAAACGACCAAAAGAAGGCTCGAGATAATGCCAAAGACAATGAGAACACAAATCTTCATGGCCATCCCTTGTTTAATTGAAAAACAGACTTAATTTGGATCACTAGCAGTCTAATGCAAAATGTTAGTACTACGTACTATTTATAGGAAGAAAAAACAAGTAGGGGACAACCCAAATGCCCTTATCCTGATCTAATATGGTAAGTTCATAATCACCCCCCAAAAAAGGATAAAGAAAAGACTCACTATCCAATGTCCATAAAAAATGTAAAATGCTTAATTTCTTGTAAAAACTGTGAAAAAAATATTCATTATGGTATGCTATGATGTGGAAGAGATGCATTGTTGGAGTGTAATGTCGACCAAGACAAGAAGTAATCTTGCATAGCAACTATCATTCATTAATGAAAATGCAATGCACAATTTCATTCCTCCCTAACCCCTAAACACAAGACGACGGGAGCATGTACCTTTATTAGTGAGTGCCACTCTCATGTATGGAATGTGAAAACGAGGTAAGATATGAGATTATATATAACATTACTTTTAAGGGTCACGCTCCCCTCTATACCCTGTTCCTTCTTACCACCTATTAAAATTATTGCAGTTTGTACAATCTTATAATGTCCATGTGGCATTCTCAGTCTAAGAGTCTGGAGGGATATAGAGGAAAAAAATTCTAGTAGTTAGGTAGTATTGACTTTTTTAGTACTCACACTTATCATATTTTGCTATGTAGAGTTTTGTTCCTTAAAAGTCTCTCTATAAATAAAAAAAGTAATATGCCAAATGTAATAAAACACCACATGTCATAATTGAATAGGAATGACTACACAAAAGTTAGTACAACTAATTACTAGACTTTATTTTTATATTTATTTTATACGAAGGATTGGATCTAGAGGGGGAGCTAGAACCTACTCTAAACGAATTTTCTACAAAAAAAAGGAAAATTCACTTATTAAACATTTAATTGCATTCTTTATTATTATTTCTTTTAATAGAATGTTGTATGCATTGCCCAAATAAATGATGTTGTAGTATCATTCATGATTTAAAGATCACTTATTAAACGTTTAATTGTGTTGCCTAAATTTTTACATTGCCAAGATAAATGATGTTGTAGTTTCATTCATGATTTAAAGATGACTTATTAAATAAATAATTCTATTGCCTAAATTTTTTCTTGTAGAAGATTGTATACATTACCAAAATAAATGATGTTGTAGTATCATTCATGATTTAAAGATAAACTATTAAACATTTAATTGTATTGCCTAAAATTTTACATTGCCAAGATAAATGATGCTGTAGTTTCATTAATGGTTTAAAGATGACTTATTAAATATTTAATTGCATTGCCTAAATTTTTTCTTATAGAAGATTATATACATTAACAAAGTAAATGATGTTGTAGTTTCATACATGATTTCAAGTAGTTTATGGGAAGTAGAAATTATTGAATATTGTCTCAATTTTTTGTTATAGAATACATACTATATACATTGCCAAAATAAATGATGTTGTAGTTTCGTTCATGATTTAAAGATCACTTAATAAACATTTAATTGTATTGCTTATATATACATTGGAAAAATAAATGATGTTGTAGTTTCATCCATGATTTAAACTAGTTCTGGTGAGTAGAAATTATTGAAGTGCTTAATCTCGAGTTAGTCACCTCAATGGTTTAAAAACTGAATACATCTTATTTTTAATTCTTATAAAACAACGTTACCACATTGATTAAAGTTGATTTAAAGATGATGAATCGCTTCTTAAAATGTTGTATGTTAAAGCTCCCGCAAGAGAACAGCGTCGCAATTGAAGTATGAACCCGGTGAGTACCGGAGTTGATTTCCTCGAGGACCAAGCCCAATATAGACTACCAACACTTACAAAACACTAATTTAACTTGAATTGAGCAATAACTATATAAATTGAATCTAAGTAAAATAGACCAAAAATATGTTTGATGAAGAGGTTTGTGGTATTAATCTATTATTGAAAGTAATTAAAACTAGTTTGAAAAACAATTAAGGGAAGGTCTTGAATTCAATTGGTCTAATCACCCAATTTCTATAAGTAATCAATGAGGTTTTATAACTCAAATAAAAGATCTCTCCATGTATCTTTGATTTGAAAGGTTTTAACTATAAAATTTAGAAATTCACTATCAATTGGCCTTAGAATTAGTTTTCTATTGAAAATTCATAAATTCATACCATCGATTTGTGCAAATTCAATACCAATTCAAATATTGTACATCAAGGATACCAAACTTAGTCAAGAACCTAGGTTTTCTTAAGGATTTTAGAATCAATTGATAAGAATTAAAGAAATTAGAATTTAAGCTTTAAAAGATCGAATTACCTCCATTGAAAACTTGAAGATGTTGAGTGACCTTCTCAATTGAACCTAGTTGAAGACTAGCTACTTGAATTCATGGAGAAATTGACAATTGAATTGAAGAAAACTTGTAAACAACTTGAATTTGATTTCTAGAATAGAAATTATAATGAAATTTGAAGTGTTTTTATCTTCAAAACTACTCTTATATAACTATATCTAACCCTATCTACGTACAAAAGGTTTGAACAAAACTTCAATCCCCAATTTGTGCACGAAACGACCTTAAATAGGTTTAAAAAAATAGAGCTGCCGTCTACTGTGCGCATGGTATTGTTCACCGTGAGCATGGTTGTTATTCACCATGAGAACTTCACAACATTTTTTCATTGTTGCCCAAATTACACCCGAATTGCTCCAAATTAGGCTCGAAACCTGTGCAAAATAAAACAAAGTAAGTTAATACTAAAATCTAACTAAAAAGACATACGAAATACTAAACTAAGGCTAACAAAAAACAAGTTAAGGTGTTATAATTGCACTTTTGAAGTGCAATCACACTCCCCCAACTTGTCTTTTGCTAGTCGCCAGCAAACGACTAGAACCAAAAGATAACCTCCATTTTCGTAGGAGTCACGGATGTATTTAGCTTATGCACCAAGCCTTTGAATCTCTAGTGGATGAGTGGTGTCTCGTAAGGGTTTACAGTGATGACACCCACAAACATCAACTCATGATCATCAATCCAAGATTTAGAGCAATATAAGAATGATGCATAGATATACCAAAGCACTCTCAATAAGACATCCCTAATCTCAATCCAAGCAAGAATATATCAATAAGAAAACAAAAGTAAGGTTTAAGTGAGTGTGTTATTGAATCATATAATGTAGCTCAAACGTATCTACTCATATATTCATAACCTTAGAGTCTCGATCCAAATCCTCACTGGATATACACTCTCAAACAACTAAATACAAGGGTCCTCTTAATGTAATTCTCTAAAAGGATTAAATGCCATAATATATAATAGAGCAATCCAAATATCAAAGAACGCAATAATGAAAGTGTATCAACTTGGCATAACTTCATGAAAGAATGCCTTAAAGCTTAAATATCACTAAGCATGATTGAAAAGTAATGACTCACATTCAAACAAGATCTCCAATGAAGTGCATGCTTTGAATCATAAAGGACTTTATAAGGGAAAACCAATAGGTATCAAGGTAAGGTATAGAAAGGAGGAGAGGTAAAAGTATACAATACATATGTGATCAAGATATGTAGTGTCAGTGAAGCAATTTTTCTCTTTTTCCCAACTTCAACTTTCTGGCACATTTCCTTACCTCTTTGAGGCTTCAACCTTTCTCTTTTTTGTCTTTTCTTTCTTTTGAGATGTTTTCAATTTTCTTTCACTTTTCTTTGCTACCCCTTTTGCACCTTAACCATTTTATCTTTGTATTTGTATAACAAAGCTCTTTTTTACTTTTTATGAGCTTTCAATAGAATGAAGGTTTTTCTCTTACTACCAAATCTATCTCAACAATGGTCATGCCTCAAGCAAGATCACACATTAGAAGGGCTAACAAGGTATGGTTACATAGGAAATGGAATCAATAATAAGTCAGGGGCTCAAATAAAAGAAAAACGGCCTAAAATCGTCTTCAAAGCATATACAAAATAGATCTTGAATAAATGTGAGTGCCAATATGATAGACAATACCAAGCATATAAACCGAATGCAAATGTAATGAAGTCATTGAAAATGATAAGAATCAAGAAAACTCTCCTTGAGTAAATGTAGACTCTCCTCAAAGAAGCAAATAACTCTAAAGCTCATAAGTAAAGGTCTCCACTCAAGCAAGGCTACAAATGTATAAAATAATATAACAAAGCTATATCACATAATTTATGCTCAATGAATGTAATCGCGTCACTTAAGTGTACTCAAGATAATATCCCACAAAACATCAAAGTCAAAAAATGAAATGCTTATAATATTACGAATATAACCCATCCAACACTCTAACCATTCAAAATTCAAAGATTGAATCTAATGAATATGTTATGGTCCTAAATTTAAATCATTAACACGTCTACCATGAATAACAAGAGATACTCATGAAGTCTAATCACCCTATTTTTGCTCGCTCAGCAATCTCTGGCCTGACTGAACTCCCTTTCAAAGCTTCGTAAGTACATTCAAGCCTAAATCAACTTTCAAACCCTATCGAATCAGTCAACCGCTTTTCGGGCCCGCTGGGCCCAATAGAGGCCTAATAACCAAACCTGCCCTTTAGGCCTTTTAGGAAAACAGGTTGTTTGGCAACCTTTAGAAAACATTTAGCCCTTTTTGAAAAATAACTCTGTTTTGGTCTATGAAAACAGTGATTCTAGGTTTGGAGGTTGGTTACGTGTAGGGAAGTCGCACTAAGCCATCACCCTACCCCGCCCTTTCGGTACCCACATGTCAATCTACCCTAGATTCACCTATGAGAGTCTTTAACTAACTATTGTTCAATCCTATTCACTTTGAAAAAGATGTTTAAAAAGAAACTAACATGATGCATGATATGCATGTGCAAGAAAAGAGATTTGGAAATAGATTTGGAAAGAGTTTGATTTGATTTGAAAAGAAAGAGATGGAAGCTTGAATTTGAATAAAAAAGGTTTTGGAAATCAAAATTGAAGATTGAAAATAGAAATAAATCATGGAATTGGAAACTTGAAGAAAATTGTAGGATTGGAGATTGGAAAGAAATTATAGAAATAGAAATTTGAAGAATGTTGTGGAATTTGAGATTTGTAAGAAGTTGTGGAATTGAAAATTTGAAAAATGTGGAGGAATTTGAAATTTGAAAGAAGTTGTGACTGCACCCATGAAGGTTGCGTACGTATCCTTTTGGAGGAATCAGGTCAGTCGTAGTTCAGACAAGAATCTGATTGAAAATAGAAGAGTTGATTGGAAAAAAGAGATTGAATTAGAAGTTGGATTGGAAGATTTGAAAAGATTTGATTTTGGAAAGCTTGATTTTAGAAAACCTAGACTTAAGAAAAAAAGGTTTTAGAAAGGACTTGAGATTCAAAAAGATTCGACTCAAATGTTGGACTTGGAAGATTAGGAAAGTTGAAGTTAGGAAAAGTTCAAATTAGGAAAGTTTCGTTTTAGAAAAGTTTCATTTTAAGAAAGTTTCATTTTAGGAAAGTTTTGAATTAGGAAAGTTTTGATTTAGGAAAGTTTCCGTTTTAAGAAAGTTTAGATTTTAGAAAGGTTGGAAATTTAGAAAGATTCAACTTAAGAAAATTTTGAATATAGAAAGCTTTGGATTTGGAAAGATTTTGAATTTTAGAAAGTTTAAGATTTAGAAAGTTTTAGAGTTTGAGTTTTAGAGAATCTTGAGATTAGGAAAGGTTTGAGTTTAGGAAAGATTTGAAAACTTGGACTTGGAAAGTTAAGATTTGGAAGGGGGTAAAATTAGGAAGGGTTGAATTAGGAAAGATGTAGAAGTTGAGTTTTAAAATTTAGGAAAGATTTTTATGTTCAAGTTAAGATTTAGGAAAGTAGAAGATTAGGAAGGAGTTGAGTTAAGAAAGAGTTGGATTAGGAAAGGATTGGATTTTGTTTCTAAAAACGAAGGTTTGATTTTGTTTCCAAAAACGGAGGATTGGATCTAGTTTCCTAAACAGGAGATTGGATTTGGTTTTCAAAAGGGAAAGTTGGATTTGGCATGAATTTGGGAAGGGAAGTTTCTAGAAACCCTAGATTTGGAAAACTATAGTTTTAACGTAGAAAATAGGAGGTTTTGGAAATATGTATAGTTTTGATGTAAAAACAAGAGGTTTTGAAAACTTAGGATTTAAGGCAAGTTTGAAAACCATGTTTTTGGAAAGAAAATTAGGGTTTCCTAATTGTAGGTTCTAGGGCTTGACTTGGACACCAAGAAAAAGGATTTTTTGGAAAGTATCTTTTTTGGAAACGAAGATTTTTAGAAGGGAATCCTAGAGAGGAGTTTCTAGAGGGAAGATTTTGGAAAGAGAGTTTTTTGAAAAGATTTTTGGAAGGAGAGAGTTTTTAGGAAAGTGAATTTAGGGAGTGTTTTTAGAAAGTGAATTTTGAGGAGAAAGAGTTTTTGGAAAGAGATCCCAGTGAGGAATTTTTTAGAAAGAGATTTTTAAAAAAGAGATTTAGGAAGAGGTTTTTCTAAGAAGGAAACCTAGGGAACGTTTTTGGGGACCTTGAAGAGAGCGTTTTGGAAAGGAATTTAAAAAGAGAAGTTTTTGAAAATAAATTTTTGGAGTGAGTTTTTGAAAATAACTTTGGAAAAAAGAGTTTTAGGAAAGTATGTTGAAAAAGAGATTCTTAGGAAGAGATTTTTGAAGAGAGAGTTTTTAAAAGGTATAAAAATATCTCACTTTCCTAAAGCGATTCTAACCATAAGAAGGCTAGAAGCACTTTAGGAGAGCAGTTTTGAAAACGACAAGGGTTGAAAATATGGACCATGAAAGTCACTTTAAATCTAACACTTTCCTAAAGCAATCCTAGCCATGGAAAAGCTAGAATCACCTTAGGACTGTGATTTTGAAAACAAGTTTTGAAAAAGAGGAATTTGGTGTAATTTTGAAAACAAGTTTAAAAACAATTTTTGAAAACGATTTTTCAAAGATGCAAGATCATGATATGCACAATGCAATTTTGGGGTCGTGAACATACAAGGTTAAGGCCTCACCACATAATCAAGGGGGCCTAACCCACGTGGCCTTCGTTTAGACTAAAAGAAAGCCCCCGACATGGTGACTCTCCAATAGCCCAATCCTACACATGGATCGGGAATCCCCTTGTTTCAAGCATGCAAAGAAAAGGAGGAAAGAGATGGGGGATTAAAATAGAGAAAACCCAAGTGGGTTAGGAGAGAGAAGAGAGAGGGGGAAGTGCAGAAATTTGAAAAGAAGCCTACCATATGTCTTGTTTATTTTGCGCGCCTTACTTGTCTTCGGTCTTCGTCTTGATCTTCGTCTTTAATCTTCAAGAGTTGTCTTCAAACTTTAGATTGCAGCTCTTCAAGTCTTCAAAGGAAGGTTAAAGGCTAGTGTATGAGTGTATGGGGGTATGTATGAGTGTATAGAAGGCTAGGGTTTTGAAAACCTAGGGAGGCTAGGGTTTAGGGAGTATTCGAGCTCTGTATATTGAAATATTGGATTTTTAGACTGAGTTTGCGGGCCTCTCTCACGTTGGAAGAGGCTCTATATTTATAAAGGTTGGAATGCACTGGCGCCTGTTGCAGTAGCGCCAGGCCAAAATTGATCTTGGTGCCCTACTAGTGGCGCTAGCCAGTTAGGAAAGTATTTAGGTCAGTAAGCAATGTATCTTTGATTAGATTTGAGGGCCTGTACTAGTGACTACCATGCAATTTTTAGCCTAGCTTCACTAGGAGTGACTCTGGAAAGTTCGAGAAGGAGTTTGGGAGACCGGGAACGACCCGGAAGGCTGGAAAAGAGCAGGAACACTTAAAATAGTGTCTCAGAGGTATTTGACTTGAAAAATGAGGATAGGATGTGTCAGAAGGGTTGACCGGGCCTGTTAGGGCAAAACGATCAATCGGATTGGGAAGCTGTCGGGACGAACTCGGACTGTCCCAAAAAAAGACTTGAGACTTGGAAACATTATTCAGAATATTTCCAAGGGTTTCCGGTATGATTCCCAGAGCCGGTGTAGTCGGAAAAGGTGACCGGCCCATTAGGGCAAAATAATCATTTTGTACTGGGTTTGTCGGAACTAACTCGGAATGATTCGGAAAGGTAAAGGGAGGTTGAGAACACTACAAAAAGCAATCGCAAAAGGTTACCGGTTTGATACCCAGAGCCGGTGTGGTCAGAAAAGGAGACCGGCCCACCAGGGGCAAAACGGTCATTTCGCACCTGGTTTGCCGGAGCTAACTCGGAATGATCCGAAAAGATAGAGGTAGGTCAGGAATACTATAAGAGGTATTCTCGGGAAGTTACCGGTTCGATACCCAGAGCCAGTATGGTCGGAAAAGGTGACTGGCCCACCAGGGGCAAAACGGTTATTTTGCACCGGGTTGGCCGGAACTGACTCGGAATGATCCGGAAAGGTAGAGAAAGGTTGAGAATACTATAAGAAGTAATTTCAGAAGGTTACCAATTTGATACCTAGAGCCGGTGTGGTTCCCGAGGCGTTTGGATGCCTAGGGGCAAAATGGTCATCTAGACTGGAAAGTCTCGAAAAAGGCCCAAGGGGCAGTTTGGTCATTTTTCACCGAAGTGGGCTAGCAGGCACCGGTGTTGACCTGGGTTTTGAGTGTTTCTGCCACTCTAACGGCGGTCGTCATGACACAGGAGTTTGTTGGCAATTTTCTATGTCAACCTGTTTACGAGTATTTTCGCTACTTGGACCGTCTCGAGGAATAAACTGTCTCGAGAGAGGGATTGGAAAGGGGACTTACCATCTTCAAAAAGATGTGCCTGATTTGGAATCGTCTTGAGGAATAAACTGTCTTGAGAGAGGGATTGGAAAGGGGTCTTACCATCTTCAGAAAGACGTGCCTAATTTGGGATCGTCTCGAGGAATAAACTGTCTCGAAAGAGGGATTGGAAAGGGGACTTATCGTTTTCAGAAAGACGTGCCTGATTTGGGACCGTCTTAAGGAATAAACTGTCTTGAGAGAGGGATTGGAAAGGGGACTTACAGTCTTCAGAAAGACGTGCCTGGTTTGGAATAGATTTGCCGTCTCGAGGAATCGATTGTCTCGAGAGAGGGGCAGAGTTGGAATTGGAAAAGGCAATGACCCTTAGGGCATTTTGGTCATTTTGCCTCTATTTGGGCCTAATGGGATAGACGGAATTTGGACTTAGAATGTTGGTTTCGAATGGAATACGTCCATATTGACTTGAGTACAAATCTGGACATAGCGTAGACTACCGAGCGGTAAAAAATGGGGTGCTTACACACCTCCTTCTGCTTCTCAGTGACTTTGTGCTAAAAAGGACGAGATTAGCTTGGTAATTGTTTTTTAAGGTAGTAGCTTGGTTGTGTGGTGGTGATAGTGTGGTTGGTTGTTTTAATCATTTTAGTTTTAGTTATGTTGTTGGACGGATTTGTTTTGGACAATTTGGTTTAGATGATATATATTATGGTTTAAATGATGATTCATGTTCTTTTGTGGTATAATTTGGGATTGTTAATATGTTATTGAACATATTTGTATTTTGATGGATTGTATTTACTTTATTAATCCGTTAAGTAAGGTGGATGTTTAGGGGGAAGAGAGTTTCAATATAGGGGGAGGTAATTTATTATCTTACAAAATGGAGCACGCCATTGCGGGATAATAGCGCGCTAATATCATAGAGAGTTTAGTGGATGAAATCAATAACCTTGTGATCGCAGCCTAATAGCGAGCTAATAGCACAGAGAGTTTAGTGCAGCTCAATATGGGAGCGCGCCATCGCGCGCTACTGACAGTTTATGTAAATTGTGCATATAAGTCATCTTTTATTTGTCTTTGCTGAAATTAAAAGCCATGTGAGCTTAATTCATCAAATTATAGTATACCAATTGAATGCATATAGGATACGTTTGGCTTAAGTTACTCCAAAGTTCCAAATTACTTCATTTTATTCGATTTCTTATAGTTAGCATGAAACTAAATATATTTGAACTGGTGATTGGAACAAGATTACTTTCCGTACGCATGCTATAAGAAGCCCAACCTTACCTGAAAACTTATTTGTTTGCAACTCACTCATTAATTAATGAGAAAGATATATGTATGGTTAATTGAGAGTTGACATGTTTTACATTTCATTCAATGGGAGTATTCCCTTGTCACTGTTTTCCCTCCCATCACTGCGGAAAATTCAGCTTTCCAATAACCATGCAATTTCATGGTCAAGTTACTGGATTTACAAATGAATCATTGCCTCGATCCATTGGATACATTGGATTTGAGTATAGTAACAAACTAGAAGGGCCTATTCCCACATATTTCTTTGAAATTAAAAGGCTAAATATCCTCGTACTTTCTTTCAACAACTTCAGTGGCACCATAGAGCTATAGATGTGATCCTGGGGCTACAAAAGCTTACAACAATCGAACTTTCATACAACAGCTTAATTGACAGTTAATGCCAGTGAAAGCAAGTCTAGCTTATCTTTCTTTCCCCAGCTGAACACATTAAAAATGGCTTGTTGCAAGCTGCAAAGATTTCCTGACCTACAGAACCAATCGAGAATGATTTATTTGGATAAAATAAATTTTCATCAAATTTTAGATTGCAACCAAACTTTAGTCACAAATGTTAAACATTTGGCAACAAAAAAAAACTTAGTCACCTGATGTTCAACTTTTGGCAACAACAAAAAACTTAGTCACCTAATGTTCAACTTTTGGCAACAATGCATCAAGTTAGTCGCCGAAAACTATAACTATTAGCCACTAAAAAGCCATGATCACTAAAATGTTAATAATGGTGACCAAATTATTATTTAGTTGCTAGACATGTAACTATTGGTGACTATCCACAATATGGATGCAATAATTAGTCGTGAAATGTGTTTTTTTTTTATAGTGACTTCACTGGGATGTAAGGAAACTGGGGTAGAAAATCAGAAGAAAATGCTGCACAACGGAGCCCAAGCTGAGAAGAAACAATCGTGACGCAATCATCAGGAAAAGTAGGACCGATAATGTCAGCTGAACCATCTCGAAGACCTAGGAAGAAGCCATACTCATGTAGAGTAGGGGCAAGCTCACATCCCCAAAACGGAAAAGAGACAGGTCAGGTGGCCAAAAGAGAACCACTGCTAGAAAACAAGCTACATCAATAGGAGAGAAGCCATGCAGCCAAAGGACCAGTGAAAAATGTCTTACTCATCTGGAGGATACCCGTCATACCAAACCCGTAGTCAACTCAAAATAGCGTCGACCATCCTAAAAGTCAAAAGTGGGAAGCCTTGGCGTCCATCTCATCCTCAAAGGCTGGCTCAACTGGAGAGAAAGGTTCGACTGGAGGTCTACTCCCCCATCCGTTGTGATTAGAAGATGCACGTCTAGCAGATCATCGGCTACCTCTGGATCGACTGGAATCGCCGGTGGAATCTATCCGAGTCGCCTTCCCCGAGCGACGTCTCCTCTCAAAACCATCATCACCCGCATCTGCCATCCTGAAAAGGTAAACCAAGGTAAGAGGTGTTAATATACCGTACATGTAGATAAATAATAACAAAATAAAGTAAAATAAAATAAACAACAAACAATAACAAATAATAAAAAGATTTCAAATGATAAGTCAAAATAAATTTCCTACACCTTTTGATTTTCAAACTTCAAATCAAATCTCAAGGGTTTTCTGTCTTTTTCCTTCAAAAAAATTTTATTTCTAAACTTTTTTTCAACTCTTTCCCTAATTTCTAAAAATTTTGGCAAAGTTTTGTTTAAAAATGGTTCCTACAATACCCACAGCATCAACACAAAACACAAACCGTGCATTTCACAACGTTACAATCACATGACATCAACACCCACGCACACTTTTAAAATTTTAAAATTTTCAAAACACATGTTTTATTTTTCCAACAAAGCAAAGGTTTTTCAAGAATGTCCTAAAATTCCTCAAAACCATTTCAAATGTTTTCTAAAAAATTCCCTAATTTTTTCAAATTTTAAACTCTAAAAATTCCATCAATTTCTTAAGTTTTTCAATTTTTCTAAATTTCTAAGTATTTTTTCATTTTTCAAAAAATCATAAATTCACCAAGTTTTCAAAAAATCATGAAACTTCACAAAGTCGTTAAACACATTTTTTTAAGGCACATGACATAAAAATCTAGCCAAAAAACTCAACAGCTAAGCCTGTAGGAACAAACCCCCAATTTCTGCAGAAAACCCTATTCACATAATCATGTAAAATCACTCAAATTCAGTCTAACAAGCACCAAAATGTGAAAATAACATCACTATAATGTTCAAAACATATCAAAACATCAATTTTCACTATTCACGTGACTTAAATGAAATTCTACACATCAAAATCAGCAAAAAATTGAAAACTCACCTCTTGGAGTTCTCTGGTGAAAAATTCTCTTCCAGCGGCTTTTTCAGCGACGTGGTCTACTCCCGACAATCACTTGTGATCCTCAAGAAGTGCTCCATCAATGTCCAAGGCGATTTCTGATCACTTCCAGAAAGTGCGATATGATCCGCAATTGCACGACCGCGATGTAGTAATACTTGGAGGAGTCCGAGGTCGATCCACAAGGAAGATGGTTGGTGTCCAAAGGAAACTCTCTTTAAACGAACAAAATCTCAAAGAATAACCTCAAAAATAAGAAATAAGAATGATTTGGTTTGAAGAGATTGTTTATCTAATGATTGAATAAAAATAAGGGTTTTACTAAATAAAAGAAGATCTTGGCTAAGAATGATTCAATTGCCCGGTAGAATGATAATTTCCTAAGGTATTTGTTTGTAATTCAATTCAACAACAACTTATGTCAATGAATCGGAAGATTTCGCGGTTAAAACCAATTTAGAATCTATCTCAACTTTATTCAGTATTTTTTAGAAAATATATTCGAAGTGTTCATATCAGGGATCTAAGCAACACCCATACGAGATCAACGTCGCGTATGAACACTCAAAGATTTGATCATAAACCCTTGATTTCGAAGAGAAAGGAATAAAGAAGAGAAAGATTCATTATTTAAAAGATAAAACGAGAAAGCCCAATTGAATACCTTGTCAAATGATCAATCCCCGGACAATCTTCACGTTCCTTGCCAAGAAAGATGATTAGCTACTCATGAACACAATGAAATCTAAAGTTTGTATTGAAAGCAATGAAATCAAAGACAAGAATATTATTAATCTAATGAAAGAAGACAATATGAAAACTCTCTAATACTCTCTCTAAGTCTAAAGATGATGTCTAAAACTCAGCACCCTGAATTAGGGTTTATAAGGAAGTAGTTATAGGTTTAAAGTTACATAGAAAATTGGATCTCCGTAGGGTGTTCGGACACTGTATCAATTCCCAGGGCTGTCCGGACACCTATCTGGACTCTCTGTTTAAGGTTTCGAATAAGCTTGCAGAAGTTGTGCAGGGTGTTCGGACATATGTCCGGACACTATCACATTCCCAAAGGTGTCCGAACACGTGTCCGGACTTCCTGATTTTGTTCTTGAATTGAGCCTCTAAAGTTTCTCAGGGTGTCCGGACACATGTCCGGACATGCTGACATCACTCGGGTGTCCAGACATGTGTCCGGACATGCTTGCATCACCCGTGTCCAGACATGTGTCCGGACATCCTTGTCAAGTTTGGCCAGTTTTGCTCCTTTGCCCGATTTCTCTTCTGAATGCTTCCAAACACTCCCGGATGCTCCAATTCACTCTAAAACCCTACAAAACATCCAAATAAACTTTATTAGTCTAAAAACATAAATATAACATTATTCTAAGGCTAACAAAGTACAAATTGAAGCGAATGAATTACACTTTAATAGTGTAATCAATTTCCTTGTAATGACTCTCGGATTTGCGAAAATCTTTCAAAATCCTGCAAGTGCTCGAACTCAAAAATTTTCTGGTTTTACTCCCAGGCCTACTAGTAGCGCCAAGTTAAATTGGCCAAAGGCGCTAGTCCTAGTGGCGCCAGTGGTCAATTCTGAGCGGTTTTGCCCTCTTTCCTGCCAAAAGTCGTTTGCGAAGGCCTTTTGGGCCCAATATCCATTTTTGAACCCCCGTCGTAGAAAAATTTTCAAAGTCCGTCCCTCTGACCACCTCACGGTAACGTGGAGCTCTTCCTTTATCGTTTTCTGTCTTCGACAAGTAAAGATAGAAAAAGAAGGGTAGTTGTAAGCACCCCATTTTTGACCGCTCGGCAGTCTACAGTCCGTCCAGACATGTACTCAAGTTAATATGGACGTATTCCAATTGAAATCAACTCTCTAAGTCTAATCAAATCAATTCATCGCTTCGGGGGCCCTGCCAAGCCCAAATAGAGGCACGATGACCAAAATGCCCTTGGGGGCATTGATCAGTCCAATTCCAATAGGTACGTCTTTTTGAAGACGGTAAGTCCCCTTTCCAATTCCAAATCAGGCACGTCTTTCCAAAGACAGTAAGTCCCCTTTCCATTTCCAACAGGCATGTATGTTCGAAGACAGTAAGTCCTCTTTCCAATTCCAATAGGCACATCTTTCTGAAGACGGTAAGTCCCTTTTCGAATTTTTTTTCCAATTCCAATTCTAATCTCTCTCTCGAGAAAGTTGATTCCTCAAGACGGTAAGTCTATCCAATCCGGCACATTTTTTGGAGAAATTTTCTTCAGAACGGTAAGTCCCATTAAACCTTTCGACCAGGACGAGACCCCAAGTCACCTAGATGGTAGAACGGTCCACCTTTAGCGCCTGCTAGCCCGCCAATGCAGAAATGTCCATTTCAGCGCGCCTTCTAAAAAAGTTGACTTCTTAAGCGCTAACTCCCTTTAGTAGCTTCCCGAGATCAAGCAGTCTCGGGAATGATCGCGAACCGTCAGAGTAGCGGAAGTACTCGTAAACATTGCAACCATCACAGTAACGAAAATATTAGCAAACAGGTCGAGATAGAGAATTGCCAACGAACCTTTATATCACTGGACCGCCGTCAGAGTGGCGAAAACACTCAAAACTCAGGTCAACACTAGTGCCTGCTAGCCTATTTTGGTGAAAAATGACCAAACTACCCCTAGGGTCATTTTCTGGCACGTTTCTCGAGATAATACATAAGTCCTCAGAATGGTAAGTCTATCCTTCCAAGATCATCTTAGAGACGATCCGGCATGATTAGGTGCCTTCTAGTCAATTTCGGGCCAATTCTAGGACTTTCTGGTCAAAATGACCGTTTTGCCCCTAGTGGGTCGGTCGCCTTTTTCTAGCCACACCAGCTCTGGGTATCAAATTGGTAATCTCTCGAGAATGCTTTTTATAGTATTCTCGACCTTCCATTAATTTTTCAGATCATTCTGAGTTAGTTTCGGCAAACCCGGTGCAAAATGATCGTTTTGCCCCTGGTGGGCCGATCGCCTTTTCTGACCACACCGGCTCTGGGTATCAAACTGGTAACCTTTGAGAACATTCTAAATAATGTTTCCAAACCTTGAGTCTTCTTTCAGGACATTCTGAGTCCGTCTCGGTAGCTTTTATGCACAATTGACCGTTTTGCCCCTAAAGGCCCGATCAACCCTTCTGACACATCCTGTCATCCTTCTTCAAGTCCATTACCCCCAGGACCCTATTCTAAGGGTTCCTACCCTTTTCTGGCATTCTAGGTCATTTCCGGTCCCTTAAATCCTTCCCGGACTTTCCGGAGTCACTCCTAGTGAAGCCAGGCAAAAAATTGCATGGTAGTCACTAGTATAGGGGCCCAAATCTTCCAAAGATACGTTGCTTGTCGACTTAACGAACTTTCCTAAGTTTTTGGCGCCACTACTAGTGGCGCTAAGCCAAAAACTGGCTTGGCCCCACTAAGAGGAAATTTACCCTGGCGCCACTACAACAGGCGCCAGGTGTTTCTATTCTCTATAAATACAGAGCCTCCTCTAATGTAAAAAAAGTTTGCAAACTCAATCTAAAAACCCTACTTTTCGTTATACAGAGCTCGTAGCTTCCCAAAACCCTAGTCTCCTGTAGGTTTTCCAAACCCTAGCTTCCATACACAAACCCTAGCCTCCTATACACTCATACACTCTCATATACTCAAATACTAGCCTCAAAGCCTCCTTTGAATACTTGAAGTTCTGCAATCTGAAGCTTTGAAGATTGAAGACAAACTCTTGAAGACTGAAGTGAAGACCGAAGCAAGACAAGCAAAGCAAAGCTAAGCAAAATAAAGAAGACACAAGGGCTTCTTATTTACATTTACACATCTTCCCCCTCTCTTCTCTCTCCTAACCCACCTGGGTTTTCTTCTATTTTAATCCCCCATCTTCTTCCCCCCCCTTTCTTGTATGCTGGAAACAAGGTAATTCCCGGTCCTTGTGTAGGATTAGGCTATTGGAGAGTCACCGTGTCGGAGGCTTTCTTTTAGTCTAACCGGAGATGATGTGGGTTCGGCCCCCTTGATTATGTGGTGAAGCCTTTAACCTTGTATGTTCACGACCCTTTTTGCATTGTGCATATCATGATCATGCATTCTTCTCCAAAATTCATTTTTAAACTCGTTTTTCAAAACTTGCATTAACATCGTTTTCAAACTTGCATCAAAACCTTCTTTTTCAAAACTTGTTTTAAAAATCATAATCCTAAGGTGATTCTAGCCTTTTCATGGTTAGGGTTGCTTTAGAAAAGTGTTATATTTAAAGTGACCAATATGGTCCATATTTTTAAAACATTGTTTTTTTTAAAACCACTATCTTAAAATGGTTCTAACCTTCTTATGGTTAGAATCGTTTTAGGAAAGTGAGATATTTTGTATACTTTCCAAAAACTCTCTTTTCAAATATTTCCTTCTAAAAATCTCTCTTTCAACATACTTTCTAAAAACGCTCTCCAATCTCCTTCTTCAAATTCCTTTCCAAAATTGTTTTCTGAAAACTCCCTCCAAAAATCTATTTTCAAAACTTCCTTTTCAACTCATTTCCAAAACACTCTCTTCAAAATTTCTTTCTTAAAAACACTCCCTAGGTTTCTTTCTTAGAAAACTCTCTCCAATCTCCTTTCCAAAATTATTTTCAAAAACTCATATTCAACAATCTCTTTCCAAAAACATCTTTCCTAAAAGCTCCTTTCCAAAAACGCTTTCCTCAAAGTTCACTCTCCAAAGACGCTCCTTACTTTTCCTTCCTAAACAACTCTTCCCAAAAATCTCTTTCTAAAAACTCCTCACTAGGATTTCTTTCCAAAAACTCTCTTTTCAAAATTCACTTTCTAGAAACTTCTCTCTAGGATTTTCTTTAAAAAATTTCCCTTTCTAAAAACTCACTTTCCAAAAACTCTTTCCTTAGAGCATAAGTTAAATCGTAGAACCCACGTTTAGGAAACCATAATTTTCGTTCCCAAAAACATGATTTCCAATATCTTATTTTGGCCTCAAAACCTAGGTTTTCAAAACCTCTTGTTTTCTACATCAAAATTATATATATTTTCAAAACCTCTTTTCTACATCGAAACTATAGTCTCAAAAATCTAGGGCTTCTAGAACTTCTCTTTCCAAATCCATGTCAAATCCAATCTTCCCTTTAGGAAACCAAATCCAATCCCCCCATTTAGGAAACAAGATCCCATTCTCCATTTTTTTAAACAAAATCAAAACACATCTTTTAGAAACAAAATCCAATCCATTGTTTTAGGAAATAGGAATCTCAATCCTTCCTAGTCTAAACCTTTCCTAATTCACTCTTTCCTAATCTCATAACTTCCTAAGCCATAAGTTTTCCAAAACTTTCAAATCTTTCCTTAAACATTAAGCTTCCAAATCTTTCCTAATTCAACCCTTTCCTAATTTCATCCATTTCCAAATTTCAACTTTCCAAATTCAAAATTTCAAATCTTTCCAAATCTAAAACTTTCTTAAAACGGAAACTTCCCTAATTCAAAATATTTCCTAAATTGAAGTTTTTCTAAATTGAATCTTTCCCAAACCAAAACTTTCCAAAAATGAAGCTTTCCTAATTCGAACCTTTCCTAATTCGAACATTTCCTAAATCCAATCTTTCCCTAATCTTCCAAGTCTAACATTCGAGTCAAATCTTTCTTAATTTCAAGTCCTTTCTAAATCATATCTTTCCTAAGTCTAGGTTTCCTAAACCTCAATATTTCCAAAACAAGTCCAAATCCTTCCTCTAAGTTTTATTTTTCCAAATCAAAGTCTAAACCTTTCAATTCCATACTCCAATTTTCAATCCTCTATTCTAAGTTCAAATAAAAAATCTATCAGACTCTTTTCCGAACTACGACTGACCTGATTCCTCCAAAATGATACGTAGACAACCCTCATGGGTGCTGTCACAACCTTTTTCAAATCTCCAATTTCATAATCTATTTCAAACTTCCAATTCCAAATCTCTATTTCCAATCTCTAAAAATTTTCCAATTTCAAATCTCTTTTTTCAAATGTCTTATCAAATCAAATCAATTTATTTTCAAATCTATTTTTCAGCTCCCTTTTTCTATTGCGTTTACATATCATGCATCATTCTTTTAAATATTATTTTTCTAAAGTTGATAGGATTGAACATTTGTTAGTTGAAGAATCTCATAGGTGAATCTAGGATAAATAGACATGTAGGTATCGCAAGGGCAGAGTAGGGTGATGGCTTAGTGCGTCTTCCCTACACGTAACCAACCTCCGAACCTAGATCACTGTTTTTGAAAGACCAAAATGGAGTTTATTTTCAAAAAGGGCTTAGTTATTTTCTAAAGGTTGCCAAACAACCTGTTTTCTTAAAAACCCTCTCTTGAGGAGATAGTTTCAAAATCATTTTCAAAAACCCTAAGTGTAGTCTTTAGATTGTGCTTAGTTTTTAGGTGACTTAACTCACCTTAATCATGTTAGGTGGCGACTCCAAATCTTTTCTAAAAGCCCTTTATTCAAATCAATTTTCAATTCAAACCTAGTCGCACTCATTCTTCTAGGAGGGTGAGTTCTAACGAGAGAGTACAGTAGTTTTCCCGTTTGTGTGTGTATTCCTCGAGTGCGAAAAATTGGGGCGCAACACAAGCTATACATCCTTGGAATGGCAATGCTTTCTTACCTTGATTGGACAATGATTGCATTTCGTACCTTTCTCATCCTTCTGGTTGCCTCCAACTTCTTACTTAGGTCGATGCTTGGGATTACTAGGCATGAACTCTCAATCCTTAGAGGAGGGGAGGGGGGGGGGGTGGGGGGGTTAAGCAACGACTTGCACATACTTTGGCAAAGCGATAGGCAGCCAGTCTTTCAATCTAAAGAGGCTTTGCTTTAGGATCGTAATGTAGGCTAAGTTATGAGGTTTTAAAAATCAGGTGGGATATACGGGCTCAAATTTGATGTTGTTTCTGGTAGAGTTTAGATCTATACTATCTTGAGTAGGTCTTCTGGTGAGGTTTTATCCCTTAGTATCCTTCTTTTTCCTTGGCAATGCGTTTGGCTCACTTAGACCAATTAGAAAGGACTTCAACAGGATCGTAGTGTAGGCCATGGTTCTGGGTTTTTGTAAGAAAAGGTAAAGGCTTGAACTTATTACTTCTACTAGGTTTCGTTATTGCCTATGACCATCTTTAAACTACATCGCTTGATCCTTAAAGCCTTTACATTGCTTTGGCTTGATGTTTCGAGTGAAAGAGAAAGGACATTCTTTGTCGAGTTTTCTGCTATCTGTTTACCCCAATGTGGGGGATAGTTTTGGATCAAGGTTGACAACAAATCTTTTGCTTTCTGCATGGCACTAGTGGGTTGCACAAAGTGATTTTTTTTCTTTTTTTTTTTTTTCTGTGGTTTCAAAAGATGGCTTCTCTTCCTTTTCAAAAAGTGCTACTTTTTGGGTGGTTTTCTCACTCATTCTCATCTTCTCTCTTTTCAAAAGTGTGACCATTCTAGAGCGGTTAACTCATGCTACCACCTCCTTGAAGTGAGGTCCTTCACAAGATAGAGCATTCACCATTTACAAGAATATGAGATAACAATCTTTAAATGAAAAGCTACCTTTTTATTACTTCAAATTTGAAAATTTCCCCTATACTGCATAAGATTTTTATCGAAATGAAAATCTATACATGAATTTAAAGATAGAAAATAAAAGGGATATAAAGAAAGTGGGTGAGAACACCCTTCTCTTGTACACTTTTAAGAGAACCCTTCTAGTAGGGTTTTGGAATGATACCTACGTCTTCAATGCTCCGTCCATCATTTGGATCACTACACTAGGTAAGCTAGCCTGGTGCTTGTTTTGGGGATCTTGGTAAGTTGATGATGACGGTCTCCTCAGTTTCTCTAGTAAATAGGTTAGCTTGCTCGCCTCTTTGCAGCTCGAATGGTTCTGCTGGCATTTTCAACTCGTCAAGGCCCCATCCCATCTCTTCATAGTTAAATTCAGTCATAGGCCAAAGGTTCTTTGATAGGTAGAGCTCGGCCGCAACATACTAAGGGTGCAAGAATTCATCTCCCCAACCGTCAATGGTCATGTTATTTATGGGGACCTCCTCTACGGGTACAAACTCTTTGACTGGCCAGCCAAAGAGGTCGTGTACTTCATTGAGATTGTAAAGATAGATTGGGCACAATGGGATTTTCTCCTCCAAGAAATTTTCTTCATCAATTTCCCAATCTTTATTGGAATAATCCTCGACCATGATCTCCTCCGTCCTCTTCTATTTCCTCTAGTATTAGGTTGATAATGTGATCTGGCGAGGGGCTTATGGTCACATTAGGAGTAGGAGTAGGGTTTACTGGCTGCATGTTGATGGTCTTGTTGTCTATCAGGTCTTGAATTTTGCGAGCAGCTTTCAGTGTCACGCCCCTGTCCTCTCAAATGATACTCGCAAATGAGGGCACCATTGAAGGTTGGAGGTAGAGGGCTTGGCAATGGACATGCTGGTATGGGCTTTAGTATGTTATTCTTTAAGAGATATGGTAAACTTCTCTCTGAGTGCAAGCTAGGGTATCAAAGGTGCGGATGTGCCAAGCCGGCCTATTGGGGTTAAAATTGGGTCATGCCTCAGCAGGGACAAAATTAGGGGTTTGAGCAATGGGGTTAATAGGCATGGGTAGTATAAGATGTGACTGGGGTGGTGGACAGTATTGCAGTGATTGAATAGGCAAGATAGCTAACACTTCACTCTCCTTCTTGATTACCCTCTTGTTGTGGCCACCTTTATGGCTATGTTAGTAAAGCTTTCTATAGTCTTTGCATAGGGGTCCATAATTCTTCCCGTTTTGAGATCATTTTCTATCATCTCCCCTTGCATGATAAGTTCGGAGAAGTTTTTTCCAACACTTGTACGGAGCCTTTCGTAGTATATGCCTTGGAAAGTATGCACGAACAGTTGCACATACTCCTTCTCTTCTAAAAGGGGATTCACTTGTGTCGTTGCTTCTCTCCACCGAAGGGCAGAACTTTTGAAGCTTTCTTTTTCTCCTTTGCTCATTGTCATCAAGGACCAATGGTTAGAAGTTAGATCTATATTGTGGTGGTATGGTTTTGAACGTATTAACCACTTTAATCTAGGTTGTGACCTTCCTCAGATCAAGTTAAGCAAACCACTGCAGAGTAGACCTAGTTAGGCTGTGTTAGAAAAGTTGCATGAGAAGCATTGGTTCATTCCCATGGCCATTTAATGCCCCGATATAAAAGTGAAGGTGGGCTATAGGATTTCCAGTGCCATCATACTTTTGAAAGTTAGGCATTTTTAACTTGGCCGGCCTCTAATGGTTTGGGAAGAAGCAAAGCTCGTTATAGGAAGTGAGCCCAAAAGGGCTATGGCCATGGAGGCTTCGCAGTGAGTCCTCCAACCCTTAGATCTTCAAGCTGAGGGGATCTGGGAAAATTCTTTTTGTAGCAGGCTAGAGTAGTATAGTTTCTTCTTCAATGTTGGCCCCTTTAGAGTCCTCTTTGTTTTTCCCCATAGTGTCATATTAGAGCACAGTCTTCAGGTTGGTAGTTTCGGAGTCTCTGGGAAAAACCGTGGATGATGATGAGGCTAAGACAACATCTTTTATAGCCATGGCTTGGATGAACTTAAAAATCTCGTCAATCTTAGTTCTCATCTCATTGACCTCCTCTCGAGAGACTGGGGAGGACTTTTCAGGATTGGCTACCATTAGCAAAGCTCTTTGCCGAGTGACAATCGGGTCTCTAGGTGGCTGTGAATCTTTCTTGCAAACAATGATGTCTTTTTGTGGTGTAGTCTCTATGCCTTTGGGAAATGAAGGAGAGAGAAAAAAGAAAGAAAAAGAAGGACACAAGCCACGAGTTAGCGTTTGATATTTAGAAAATTTTATGCGATGTGTGCCTTAGGGGTGTGCCTACTTAAGAAAGACACTAAACATGATGGATTTGGCTCGCTTATTGGAGATAGAGGGTTTACCCTTATATGCAGATACTTTCCTGTTAATTGAGAACACACATTCATTTGTACATTTATTCGCAGGAAGTAAAAGGATGCATTAAACTTTGAGTTTAAATACATGAGAATTGAAGTACCATGGGAACTCTTAAGACTTTAGTAGGTTTTATGCAAGGGATAGTGAGCTTAGTGTCACTCTCTATAGGTTGATCATATGCATGAGAATGCAGTGATTTAAGTTACTTTGAAACTCTCATCTCGAAATGAAGCGTTGAATACATGTATATGTATGCAAGAGTACAAAGAGAAAGAGTACAATAGTAAAGTAAATATACATACATGAACATTACACAAGCATTATAATAATAGGAATAGACAAGAACAAAAGAAAGTAAAACGGTTATCCTTTCCTCCATAGTTTTGAAATTGACGCACGTGTCTTAAATCCAGCAAAGGTTTAGCTATGCACAAATTTCTACATGAATATGAGATTAAGGGTTTACTAATGCTTTCTAAAAAGGCTCAATTCCCAGATCTTCAAAGCTAGGCCCACTCCCCGAGGTAGTGCCATTATCGGTTGGTGATTCGAGGGGGGGAACCATTAAGAGGCCATAGGCTAAGATCTTAACACAGTATTTGCCCACAACTAATATATCATTTCTCCCATCTAACTAGAAGAGATATAATCAAGTAGAGAATTCAAATATGCAAATGCAAGTGCATGTGCAGTATGTGTGTGAAATTTTTAAAAAATGAGGAAAGGGCCTCACAACTTCCATCCATCATGTCCATTCCATCCTGTCATTCATTAAAATTTATATGGATAATAAAATTAAATATGAACATGGTCCAGCTACAAAATAAAATGCAAAAATTTGATACCTTGATGTCAAACTTAATGCAAGATAAAATGATTGAATATGAATTGAATGCAAGCGATAACATTTTTTGAAAACAACTTTGAAAAGTTTAAATTTGAAAATTTTGAAGTGGATAGAATTAGACAAGTTAATTGAAGATTCTAGGTGAGTGAAGGGTAGAAGGACAAAGTATTAGCTTAACCCTCTAAGCATCCCCAGTAGAGTCGCCGGCTGTTGTGCCCTGATTTTTTGCACTTGAGATATGTGAGAAACAAACAGTACTCTCTCGTTAAAACTCATCCTCCTAGAGAAGGATGAGTGCAACTATATTTGAATTAGAAGTTGATTTGAATAAGCGCTGTTGGAAAAAAAGATTTGGAGTCGCCACCTAACTTTGTTAAGGTGAGTTAGTGCAAGCACCCATTTTTTGCCAGCTCGACAATCTCTGGCCCGACCGGATTCATTCAAACTGACATAGACACATTCAAGCCCAAACTAGCTTTCCAGACTCAATCCAATCAATCAACCACTTCAAGGGCTTGTCAAGCCCAATAGAGGCAAAATAACCAAAATATCCTTGGGGCATTCCTTGATCCAATGCCAAATGGTACGTCTTCTTAAAGGCAGTAAGTCCGTATTTTAACCTCAATTCCAGTTCCAATTTCAATCCAGACCAGTCAAACTTAATTCGGTATGTCTTTCTAGAAAGTTGATCCCTTAGACGGTAAGTCCATCTAGCACGACACGTTTATGGAGAAAGTACAAAATCCCTCAGAGTGATAAGTCCCTTCACACCCATCAATCAAGACGAAACCCAAGCCCCCGAGATGGTAAAGCGGTTCACTTCTGGCGCCTACTAGCCCGCCAACGTAGAATGGCTGCCATTCGACACGTCTTTTAATAAAGTTAATCCGTTAAGCGATAAGTCCATCAACTAGTCTCTATAATAAATGCACACTGGTAGAGTGACGGAAACACTTACAAACATCGTAATCATTAGAGTAACAAAAACACTCGCAAACAGGTCGACATCGGGAATGCTAACAAATCCCCTATGTCATGAGACAAAACACACTTCTAAACTGTGACATGTTTACCAAAGGATGGGATATCTTTGGTAACAACCTCATCACACACCGTCAGAGTGACAGAAACACATAAAATGTGGGTTAACACCAGTGGTTGCTAACCCATTATGGTGAAAAATGACTAAATTGCTCCTTGGGCCCCATCAACACACTTCTCAAAAAAGTACTTAAGACCTCAGAACAGTAAGTCCACCCTTCTAAAATTTTCTCCAAACATAATCTAACACGTTCAAGTGCCTTCCAGTCACTTCAGGATCAATTCCGAGAGCATCCAGTCAAAATAATCATTTTGCTACTAGGCATCCGATCGCCTCTAGGAACCACACCGGCTTTGGGTATCAAATCAGTTACCTTCTAAGGATGCTTCTAATAGTATGTCGCGCCCATATTTTTCGCACTCGAGGAATACACACACAAGCGGGAAAAACACTGTACTCTCTCGTTAGAACTCACCCTCCTAGAAGAATGAGTGCGATTAGGTTTGAATTAAAAATTGATTTGAATAAAAGGCTTTTAGAAAATATTTGGAGTCACCACCTAACTTGATTAAGGTGAGTTAGGTCACCTAAAAACTAAGCACAATCTGAAGACTACACTTAGGGTTTTCAAAAACGATTTTAAAAATACTACCTCAAGAGAGGGTTTTTAAACAAATAGGTTGTTTGGCAAACTTTGGAAAACATTTAAGCCCTTTTTTGAAAATAAACTCCATTTTGGTCTTTCGAAAATAGTGATCCTAGGTTCGGAGGTTGGTTACATGTAGGGAAGAAGCATTAAGCCATCACCCTTTCCCGCCCTTACAGTACCTACATGTCTATTTACCCTAGATTCACCTATGAGAGTCTTCAACTAACAAATGTCCAATCCTATTCACTTTAGAAAATAATTTTGAAAAGAATAATGCATGATATGTGTAAGCACCCCATTTTTGATCACTCGGCAGTCTACACTCCATCTAGACTTGTTTTCAAGTCATTGTGAGCGTATTCCAATCGAAATCGATTTTCTAAGTCCAAATCCCGTCTGTCCATCGCTTCGCGGGCCCACCAGGCCCAAATAGAGGTAAAATGACCAAAATGCCCTTAGGGGGCATTGTCCTTTCCTTTCCAACCCCACTCTCGAGATAGTTTATTCCTCGAGACGGTTCCAACTCAGGCACGTCTTTTCGAAGACGATAAGTCCCCTTTCCAATCCTTCTCTCGGGACAGTTTATTCCTCGAGACGGTTCCAATCTAGGCACGTCTTTTCGAATATGGTAAGACCCCTTTCCAATCCCACTCTCGAGCCAGTTTATTCCTCGAGACGGTTCTAATCCAAGCACGTCTTTTCGAAAACGATAAGACCCCTTTCTAATCCCCCTCTCAAGATAGTTTATTCCTCGAGACGGTTCCAATCCAGGCACGTCTTTTCGAAGACGGTAAGACCCCTTTCCAATCCCTCTCTCGGGACAGTTTATTTCTCAAGACGGTTCCAATCCAAGCACATCTTTTCGAAGACGGTAAGACCCCTTTCCAATCCCACTCTGGAGACAGTTTATTCCTCGAGACGGTTCCAATCCAGGCACGTCTTTTCAGAGACGGTAAGACCCCTTTCTAGTCCCACTCTCGAGATAGTTTAATCCTCGAGACGGTTCCAATCCAAGCACGTCTTTTTGAAGACGGTAAGACCCCTTTCCAATCCCTCTCTCGAGACAGTTTATTCCTTGAGACGGTTCGAGTAGCGAAACTACTCACAAAACCGTTAGAGTAGCAGAAATACTCACAAATAGGTCGATATAGGGAATTGCCAACAAACCCCTGTGTCATGACGACCGCCGTCAGAGTGGCGGAAACACTCAAAACCCAGGTTAACACCAGTGTCCGTTAGCCCACTTCGGTGAAAAATGACCAAACTACCCCTTGGACCTTTTTCGAAACTTTTCGGTCAAGATGACCATTTCGCCCCTAGGCATCTGAACGCCCCAGGAACCACACCAGCTCTGGGTATCAAACCGGTAACCTTCTGAGAATACTTCTTATAGTATTCTCAATCCTCTTCTATCCTTCCGGATCATTCCGAGTTAGTTCCGGCAAACCCGGTACAAAAATGATCGTTTTGCCCCTAGTGGGCTGGTCTCCTTTTCCGACCACGCCGGCTCTGGGAATCAAACCGGCAACCTCTGGGAACATTCTAAATAATGTTTCCAGATCCCAAGTCTTCTTTTGGGACAGTCCGAGTCTGTCCCGGCAGTTTTTCGGTCCGATTGACCGTTTTGCCCCTAAAGGCCCGGTCAACCTTTCTGACCCATCTTATCCTCATTTCTCAAGTCAAATACCTCCAAGACACTATTTTAAGTGTTCCTGCTCTTTTTCGGCCTTCCGGGTCATTCCCAGCTCCTTCAAATCATTCCCGGACTTTTCAAAGTCACTCCTAGTGAAGCCAGGCTAAAAATTATATGATAGTCACTAGTATAGGCACCCAAATCTAGTCAAAGATACATTGCTTGCCGACCTTAAACATTTCCTAAATGGCTGGCACCACTAGTAGTGATGCCAAGCCAAAAAATGGCCTGGCGCCACTCCTAGTGGCGCCAGTGTAAAATTTGGCCTGGCGCCAGTGTTGTCCAGCCTTTGTAAATACAGAACCTCCTCCAATATGAAAAGGATCCGTAATCTCAATCTAAAAATCCTATATTTCGATATACAGAGCTCGAGCAACTCCTAAACCCTAGCTTCCCTAGGTTTTCCAAACCCTAGCCACCATACATAAACCCTAGCCACATATACACTCATACACACCCCCATACACTCATATACTAACCTTCAACCCTACTTCGAAGACTTGGAGAGCTACAATCTAAAGTTTGAAGGCGGCTCTTGAAGATTGAAGACGAAGACCGAAGACCGAAGACCGAAGAAAAGCAAGGTGCGCAAAATAAACAAGATACAAGATAGGTTCTCCATTTAAATTTCCGCACTTCCCCCCTCTCTCTTCTCTCTCCTAACTCACTTGGGTTTTCTCTATTTTAATCCTCCATCTCTTCCCCCCCCCCCCTTTCTTTGCATGCTTGAAACAAGGGAATTTGCGGTCCATGTGTAGGATTGGACTATTGGAGAGTCCCCGTGTTGGGGGCTTTCTTCTAGTCGAACCAGAGACCACGTGGGTCCGGCCCCCTTGATTATGTGGTGAAGCCGTAACCTTGTATGTTCACAACCCCAAAGTTGCATTGTGCATATCATGATCTTGCATCTTCCAAAATTCGTTTTCAAACTTGTTTTCAAAGTTGCATCAAAATTCCCTTTTCAAAAACTTGTTTTCAAAATCACAATCCTAGGGTAATTCTAGCTTTTCCATGGCTAGGATTGCTTTAGGAAAGTGTTATATTTAAAGTGACCAATATGGTCCATATTTTCAAATCTTGTTGTTTTCAAAACCGCTTTCCTAAAGTGGTTTTAGCCTTCTTATGGTTAGAATCGCTTTAGGAAAGTGAGATCTTTTACGTTTTCCAAAAAACTCTATTTTCAAAAAACCCTCTTGCTAAAAATATCTTTTCCAACATACTTTTCTAAAACTCTCCTTTCCAAAGTTGTTTTCAAAAGCTCCTTCCAAAAATCTACTTTTCAAAACTCTCTTCTTTAATTCCTTTCCAAAATCCTCTCCTCAAAATTCACTTTCTAAAAACGCTCCCTAAAAATCTTTCCAAAAACTCTCTCCAACGATTTTCTACCAAAAATCTTTCTAAAAGCTCTCTTCCCAAAATCTTCCTTCTAGAAACCACCCTTTAGAATTTTCCTTCCAAAAAACTCGTTTCCAAAAATACACTTTCCAAAAAGTCCTCTTTAGAATTCCCTTCTAAAAAATCTCCGCTCCCAAAAACGCACTTTCCAAAATCTCTTTTTTTGGAGCCCAAGTCAAGCTCTAGAACTCGCAATTAGGAAACCCTAATTTTCTTTCTAGAAACATGATTTTCAAACTTTGCCCCAAACCTAGGTTTTCAAAACCTCTTGTTTTCACATCAAAACTATACATATTTTCAAAACCTATTTTCTACACAAATTATAGTTTTCCAAATCTAGGATTTCCAAAACTCCATCTTTCCAAATTCATGCCGAATCCAATCTTCCCTTTAAGAAACTCAAATCCAATCTCCCTAATTAGGAAACTAGATCATATCCTCCGTTTTTGGAAACAAAATCAAACCTTCCCTTTTAGAAACAAAATACAATCCCTTCCTAATCCAAATCTTTCATAATTCAAATCCTTCCTAACCCTCCACTTTCCTAAACCTTAAGTTTCCAAAACTTGAACATAAAAATCTTTCCTAAAATTCTAAAATTCAACCCTTTCCTAATTCTGCCCTCTTTTCAAATCTTAACTTTTCAAACCTAAGTTTTCAAACCTTTCCTAAATTCAAACTTTTCCTAATTTCAAGAATTTCTAAAATTCAAACCCTAAAACTTTCTAAATCTTAAACTTTCTAAATTCAAATCTTTCCAAATTCAAAACTTTCTAAATTTGAAACTTTCTTAAGTTAAATCTTTCTAAACCTAAATCTTTGCAAATTCTAAACTTTCCAAAACTTCAAAATCTTTTCAAATCTAAAACTTTTCAAAACTTAAAACTTTCTTAATTCAGGACTTTCTTAAGTTGAAACTTTCTTAATTCAAACATTTCCTAAATTGAAAACTTTCCTTTTTCAAACCTTTCCTAAAATGAAACTTTCTAATTTTCAAAACTTCCCTAAGTCGAAACTTTCCTAATTTGAAACTTTCCTAAATCGGACCTTTTCCTAATTCAAACATTTCCTAAATCCAATCTTTCCTAATCTCCTAAACCTTCCAAGTCAAGTCAAATCTTTCCTAAGTCTCTTCTCATTCCTAAGTCTAGGTTTCCTAAACCTCCATCTTTCCAAAATAAGTCTAAACCTCTCTTTCAAGTTCTATCCTTTCAAATCAAAATTCAATTTTTTCAATTCCAAAATTTCAAATTCCAATTTTCAATCCTCTATTCAAAGTTCAATCTCTCAATCTTCCAATTCGATTTCCAGTTCAATCTCCTTCTTCAAATCAACTCTTCTATTTTCAATCGGACTCCGGTCCGAACTACGACTGACCTGATTCCTCCAAAAGGATACGTAGGCAACCTTCATAGGTGCGGTCACAACATTTTTCAAGTTTCTATCTCCACAAAATCTTTTCAAATTTCCAATCTATTTTCAAATTTCCAATTTCAAATTTCTATTTTTAATCTTCAATTTCAATTTCCAAAATCTTGTTTCCAAATTCAAACTTCCATCTTTTTCTTTTCAAATCAAATCAAATCAAATTCTTTTCAAATCTATTTCCAAATCAAGTCTCTTTTCTTGCACTTGCATATCATGCATCATATTTTTCTAAACATTGTTTTGTAAAGTGAATGGGATTGAACTATAGTTAGTCGAAGACTCTCATAGGTGAATCTAGGGTAGATTGATATGTAGGTATCGAAATGGCGTGGTAGGGTGATGGCTTAGTGCGTCTTCTCTACACATAACCAACCTACGAACCTAGATCACTGTTTTCGAAGGACCAAACGGAGTTATTTTTCTAAAAAGGGCTGAATGTTTTCTAAAGGTTGCCAAACAACCTGTTTTCTTAAAAACCCTCTTTCGAGGAGATATTTTCAAAAACCTTTTTCCAAAAACTCTAAGTGTAATTTTCGGATTATGCTTAGTTTCTAGGTGACCTAACTCACCTTAATCAAGTTAGGTGGCGACTCCAAATCTTTTTCAAAAGCCCTTTCTTCAAATCAATTTCTCAATTCAAACCTAGTCACACTCATTCTTTTAGGAGGGTGAGTTCTAACGAGAGAGTACAACATTTTTCCCGCTTGTGTGAGTATTCCTCGAGTACGAAAAATCTGAGCGCGACAGCTGGCGACTCCGCTGGGGAGACTTAGAGGGTTAGGTCGTAGTCATGTCCCTTTACCCTTCCCCATGTAGAGTCTTCAATTAACTTGGTTCAATCTTATTCGCTTTAAATTTTTCAAAACCAAATTTTCAAAATTGTTTTAAAAAAAAAATACATTTATTCATATTATCTTATATTATGTTTGTCATCCACATACTAACACTTGCATCTTTGTTTTGTCGTGCGCTTTTTGCTTAAGTTTTATTTAACTGCTATGCATGAATGTGATGAACAGGATGAATGGGAATTGTTGGGCTCTTTCCTCCACTTTTAAAAATCACACACACACTGCATGTGCACTTGCATTTTGCATACTTGCATACCCTGATATGTCTTTTCTAGTTAGAAAGGGGGAACGGTATATTGGTTGTGGGCAAGATGCTGCGTCAGTTTTTTCGCCTACGGCCTCTTGATGGTTCCCCCGCTCGGATCACCAACCGATCATGGCACCACCTCGGGGAGTGGGCCTAGGTTTGAAGATCCGGGGACCGAGCCTTTTTAGGACGCATTAATCAACCCTCAACCTCATACGCATATAGATACCATGCATAGCCGAACCTCTGCCAGATTTAAGACACGAGCATCGTTTTCAAAATCACGGACGAAAGGGCGACTGCTCTTACTTTCATTTATACCTGTCTATTCCTGCAGTTATACTGACTGTATTTATACTGTTATAATGCCTGTTTGACTGCTCATGCATGCATGTCTACTTTTCTACTGCATTCTCTCTCCTTACACTCTTTTCATCCATGTTCATACATTCAATACCCCATGTCAAGACAAGAGTTCCAAGTAACTCAAGTCACTACAATTTCATGCATATGATCAACCTATTGAGAGTGGCACCAAAATCACTCTCCCTTGCATTAAACCTACCCAAACCCTAAGGGTTCCCACGTAACCCTAAAGGACTCATGGCATGCACACCAATCCATTTCATAAGAGGGGCCCCAATCCCTCTATGCTCACGGAGATAGGGTTGCCAAGAAGACAAGGGGCAATCAATCAACAAGGTCTCTCAGTGACCTCCTCGACATCAAATCCAATGGAGGCGGATCCGAAGACTCAAGAGTAGTTTAGGTCTTTCCTTTGTAAAATTAGATAGGTGGAAGTCCAAAGGAAAATGTTCCCCCTCCCCTATTAAAATGTATTTCAATTCTTTTGTATCTTAAACCCAAAATTTATTTTACTTCTTTACTTTTATGAATGAATGCATGGATGGCTGAAGGTTCCTACCTGACGATAAGGTATCGGCATACAGGGATAAACCCCCTATCTCCAAAAGTGAGCCAATACATCAAGTTTAGTCTCCCTCTCAAGCAGGGGCACCCCTAGGACATGCATTATATAAAAATGTTCAAATCAAGGCACTAACTTCTTTTTTTTTCCTTCTCTTTTGTTCTTTGTCTTCTGTCCTCCCTCTCCTCATCTCCAAATACCACGAGAACCGAAGGCAGAAGCAAGACAAGAAGGGGGGTTTTCTAAACCATTTATTTATTGTTATCATATTGCTCACACGTTCACTTCTATTATGCTCATGCATCCATATCTATTCTAAGATAAGAGTTCCAAGAAACTCAAGTCATTTCATTCTCATGCATCTAATCAACCGTAGAGAGAAAGGAGCAATCCAATCTCATGTTAATTGAACCTACCAAAACTCCTAAGGGTTTTTAAACCCTAAGGATTCATGGCATGCATAGAATCATATCTCGAGAGAGGCCCAAATCTCTCTCAGTCCATGGAGGCGAGATTGCCCATATATGGAAACATCAACCAGCCCACGTCGAAGAGGTATTGTATTGCATAATAGGGGCAAAACCCCACCTCCAAAATGGACTTGTCATCATGCCTAGATTCCCTCAAAGAGGATACCTTCATAGGACATGCATCGCATAGAACCTCCAACTTCATATACTGACTACATTCTGTTTTTCTTTTTCTTTTTGTAGGTCAGAGAGCACGATTGAATTTATGGAATCCCTCTAGCACCTCACCAGATTCGAACTCATGGAAGGATAAACCTAGTTGTTAGAAAAGGCCAAACCTACATCAAAGAGCAAGAAAAACTGACCGTCCACATGCAGGACATTACCTCCCCGACATGTCGCAACAATCACCATCCAAGCAGAGGAGGACTTCACTAGATGCGAAGTCTTGTCAGACTCGTGCATTGCAACAACATAATCTTCTAACTTCCAATTGCATGCCAAATGTCCAAAACATGCCATCGACCTGGTGAATGAAGCACCAAGGAGGTTGGCATAGTCCCAAAACCCTATTAAAGGTTAAGGGTTCTCACCAAAAGGCTCACAAGAAAAGGGAGGTTTTCATAAAATTCATATGTTTCCTTCGTATCTTTCTATTTCTTGCATATCTTATTTAAATGAACACTGCATGCCATGTAATCATGTTTTTAAATGAAAATAGGTAGTTTATCCCCTTTGTTTCAAACTCTTGTGGACGATTATTACTTTTAGGGATTCTTCCCCATTTGGTAAATGACTCGATTTAAAGGATGGGATAGCATGGGCAACCCATTTAAAAGGGGTTAAAACCTTTGAGAGACTGAGAGAGAGAGTGAGAGATAGGTGGAAGGAAATCTCAACAAAAAAGTGAGAATTCTATTGAAAAGGCGACACTTGCATGATATCCTGGCTAGGCGACGGGTAGCCGAGTACCAAAATGATGAGAAGCCATTGTTCTATTTATCTTAAATAAACACTACCCCTTGCTCAGCCCACTAGAGCCATAACTGATTTTTATTTAGATGTCCCCAAACCAATAACCATCCCCCACACCGGGGTAAGCATAGAATAGTTGATTCGATAGAATATGTAGGGATTCACTGGCCGAAACACATCATCCCTAGAAATATTGTCTAAATTTTGTACAAAAGCTTTATGGACTAAGCAATTCAATTTGAAATGATTAGAGGCCCTCAATTCTATTACTATACACAAAAGTATTCCCCTTGCTTAACCCATTAGTCCCTCGCAGGAAGCGAAAGTTTTGTTTTTGTCAACCCCAATCCAAAACCTTCCCCCCACACTGGGGCAATTAGGAAGCAAAAGATCTGGTAGAGAACGTCATCAACCATCAAGCTGAAGTAATGTGAAGGCTCTATGAATCAAACAATCTTGTTCAAAATGAAGAAAGGCTCTCATTTCATTTCCCATACAGTTAAAAGCAACCCTTGTCAAAGTTATTGAGTCGGTTACCTTTCCTTTTGAAAAAACACCCTAACCTAGGGATCACTGTCCACAATGGGTTAAATCGAAATGCTAAGGAAAGGATCTGAGAGAAAGAAGTTGTAGAAATGTTCTTATTGTCAAAGGCAACAAAAAAGGGAAGAAAAAAAAGCATAGCAGAGGAAAGACCGGAAAAGAATCATGTTGTGCTATCTTTGAAAAGCGTATAAAGCCAGAAGTCAGAAAAAGGGGGGCAAATGTCTGACTTAGAGGTCAAAAAGTTACAAGAAAGGTCAACTCCTCTTGTAAAAGAGAACATTCAAAGGTGATCCTAGGTAACAAAGCCACCAAGTAGAAGTAATAGGTTTGAGCCTTTACCTTTTCTTGTAAAAACCCAAAACCATGGCCTACATTACGACCCTGTTAAAGTCCTTTCCGATTGAAAATGATTGCTTGATCTAAATGAGCCAGACGTGTTGCTGAAACTAGAGGGGGATATCAAGAGACGAAACCCCACCAGAAAACCGACTAAGGATGGTGTGGATCGAAACCCTACTAGAAACAACATCAAATTTGAGCCTGCGCATCCCGTTCATTCATAAACCCCTCAACCTGGCCTACGTTACAGTCCAAATTAAAGTCCTCTCTGATTAAAGAAAATTGCTTAGTCCAAATAAGCCTGAACAATACCAAGACAACTAGGATGAGAAAGGAAGGAATGCAAGGGGCAATCTCATGCTCCAAGGTGTGCTCAGATGGTTTTGGTTTAAACAACCCATTAAAAGAAGATCTTTCAGCCTAAATATCCCTTCGTTTCTTACAACCTCTAAACTCAGCCTACATTACGATCCTAAAAGAAGTCTTCTCGGATTGCGGGCTTAGCTGTTTATCACTTTGCAAAGGGCATGTGAGTTGTCGCTTAAGCCATAATGGCAATTTGGAGATCTGAGGGAGAAAAACCAAGTGAGATCAGAAACACCCCAAACAGTAACCCTGTAGAAAGTAGGGATAGGATAGCAAACCAAAAGGTCAAGATCCCTGGAGAATGGAGCAAATGCTATCACACCCAGATGAGAATGAGATAAAACTAAATGGGGTAGAATCTTAGAAAGAAACAGAATCCTAAGAGTATGGGCCCAAGGGGCAATCCTGGGGTTTTCTTTGTAAATAGTTTATATACATATAGTACTGATGTATCTATGACATGTATAACCTGTAAATCTATTTAGATTCATGCGAAGTTTGTATCTATTCATGCATTCAACTGCATTCCTATATGAACCTGGTCATTTGTAAGAAAGTAGGTCATGCATTTAATTCAATTTTTACATAAATCTGTGCATTTATCACAAAAATGGGGGACATTGCATTTAATTCTATTCCTGTATGTGCATTGTCCAAAAATATAACATGCATTCATTTTCACTTCTGTGTGAACCTGTGCATTAAAAAAAAAGTAGGATATGCATTTGATTTAATTCCTATATAAACATGTGCATTCATAAAAAATAGTTCATGCATTTAATCCCATGGGCAATCATCATAAAAAATGATGACACCCCTTACCAGGGCATTTTTAAATTGTTTTTGTACAAAAACTCACTCTTTGTCTTTCTGTCTTTCTCAAATAGGAAACAATGAACAAGGCAAAACATAAAAAGGAGCTAAAGCCACCCCTCAGATATTTCTAGTACTGGCATACACCTCAAAAAGCTTAAATTTTCATGACCGATAAGAAACAGAGAATGGGGCAGTGACCCACCCTCGACCTCCCCAATCAAACGACTTCGAAAGAGGGGTAGTGAATAAGTGTCTGATCACCCAGAGCTGGAATAATGAAGCACATCTCTGAAAATGAGCATTGACCCCCGACCGGAGTCTGCTAAGGCTCACGATGGTCTCTCCCACAACCATAGGAGCATGGGAATGCCCCTCACAAATCTTGACAAGCAATGCACATAACCGACAGTCGACCAAGTCATCCCTCTCGGCAAAAACGTCAACAAGTTTAGGAGACACAGAGCTAGGGCTACCATGGAGAAATAGACCAATCTTGAGGAGTATGTCAATCCCCTATGCATCGCAGGCTCAAAATAAGAGAAACAAGAACTTCATTGGGACGTAAGGAAACTGGGGGAGCAAATCAAAAGAAAATTCCACATAATGGAGCCCAAAATGAGAAGAAACAATCGTGACGCAGCCATCAGGAAAAGTAGGATCGATAATGTCAGCTAAACCATCCCCAAGACCTAGGAGAAAGCCATACTTATGGGGAGTAGGGGTAGGCTCACATCCCCCAAAACGGAAGAAAGACAAGTCAGGCAGCCAGAAGGTAACCACTGTCGAGAATGAGTTGCACCGATAAGAGAGAAGCCGTACAATTAAAGAACCAGCCACAGATGCCCCGCTCATATGGAGGATATCCGTCATACCAAATCCGCAATCGACTCAAAATAGCATCAGCCATTCACAAAGGTCAAAAGTGGAAAACCTCAGCATCCATCTCCAAAGCCTGCTCAACTGGGGGAAAGGGGTCGATAGGTGGCCTACTCCCCCGACCACTCTGACTAGACGCTGCCCGCCTAATAAACAGTCGGCTACCCTTAGACCGACTAGAACCGCTAGTGAAATCTGTCCTAGCCGCCTTCCCCAAGCTGCGTCTTCTCTCAGAGCCATCATTACCTGCATCTGCCATCCTGAAAAGGTAAGCTCAGGTAAGAGGTGTTAATATATCAAGCAGGCAGTTGACATAATAAAGTAAAATAAAATAAACAACTAACACAAACAAAATAAATAAAGGATTTCGAATAACAAATCAAAAATAAAATTTCTACACATCTTGGTTTTCTAATTTTCAAATCACATCTCAAGGGTTCTCTGCATTTTTCCTTCCAAAGGATTTTATTTCTAAAAACTTTTTCTAACTCTTTTCCTAATTTCTAAAAATTTCGGCAGAGTCTTGTTTAAAAATGGCCCCTTCAACACCCATGACATTAACACAAAATACAAAATGTGCACTTTCCAACACAACAATCACATAACAATGGCACTCATGCACATTTTTCAATTTTTTGAAATTTTCAAGACACATGTTTTATTTTTTAAATAAATCAATAGTTTTCAAAAGTCACCTGAAATTTTTCAAAATCACCTCAAATATTTTCTAAAATATTCCAATATATTTTTCAAATTTCAAACTTTAAAAATCCCATCAATTTCTTGAATTTTCTAAGTATTTTCCTATTTTTCAAAAAATCAAAAATTCACCGAGTTTTCAAAAAATCACGAAACTGCATACGATTGTTAAACACATTTTTCTAAGGAACATTGCACAAAAACATAGCCAGAAAACCCAATGCCCATGCCTGTAGGAACAGATCCTCTATTCCTGCGGAAAACCCTCTTCGCATAATCATGAAAAATCATTCAAATTCAATCAAACAAGTATCAAAATGCAAAAAAAACATCACCAAAGTGTTCAAAGCATACCAAAACATCAATTTCCACTATTCACATGATTCAAACGAAGTTCTATGCATCAAAATCAACCAAATTTGAAAACTCACCTTTTGGAAGTTCTCCGGCGAATTCTTCTCTTCCGGTAACTTTTTCGACGACGTGGTCTCCTTCCGGTAATCACTCGTGGTCTCCAAGGAGTGCTCTTTCAATGTTCAAGACTAACTCCTCGCAATGCCTCACAAATTTGCGAAAACTCTCCAAAATCCCGTAAGCACTCAAACCAGAATTTTTTGGTTTTAACTTCAAACCTGGCGCCACTAGCAGAGGCGCCAGGCATTTTTTGCCAAAGTAGTGGTGCCAGTTGCAAAATCTGGGTAGCTTTGCCTTTTTTCCCGCCAAAACTCGTTTTCAAAGGCCTTTGTGGCCCGTTATCCGTTTTCGACCCCCGTCGTCGAAAAATTCCCAATGCCTATCCCTCTGACTGCCTCGCGGTCAACATGGGACTCTTACTTTTATCGTTTTCTGTCTTTGACAAGCAAAGACAGAAAAAGAGGGGCAGCTGTAAGCACCCCATTTTTGACTGCTCGACAGTCTACACTCCATTCAAACTTGTTTTCAAGTCATTGTGGGCATATTCCAATCAAAATTGATTTTCTAAGTCCAAATCCCATCTGTCTATCACTTCGCAGGCCCACCAGGCCCTAATAGAGGTAAAATGACCAAAATGCCCTTAGGGGGCATTGTCCTTTCCTTTCTAACCCCACTCTTGAGACAGTTTATTCCTCGAGACAGTTCCAACTCAGGCACGTCTTTTCGAAGACGGTAAGACCCCTTTCCAATCCCTCTCTCGAGACAGTTTATTCCTCGAGACGGTCTGAGTAGCGAAACTACTCACAAAACTGTTAAAGTAACGAAAATACTCACAAATAGGTCGATATAGGGAATTGCCAACAAACCCCTGTGTCATGACGACCGCTGTCAGAGTGGCGGAAACACTCAAAACCCAAGTCAACACCAGTGTCCGTTAGCCTATTCGATGAAAAATGACCAAACTACCCCTTGGACCTTTTCCGAAACTTTCCAGTTAAGATGACCATTTCGCCCCTAGGCATCCGAACACCCCGGGTATCACACCGGCTTTGGGTATCAAACCGGTAACCTCCCAAGAATACTTCTTATAGTATTCTCAATCCTTTTCTATCCTTTCGGATCATTCCGAGTCAGTTCCGGCAAACCCAGTACAAAATGACCATTTTGCCCCTGGTGGGCTAGTCTCCTTTTCCGACCACACCGGCTCTGGGAATCAAATCGGCAACCTCTAGGAACATTCTAAATAATGTTTTCAGATCCCAAGTCTTCTTCCAGGACAGTCCGAGTCTGTCCCGATAGTTTCCAAGTCCGATTGACCGTTTTGCCCTTAAAGGCCCGGTCAACCTTTCCGACCCATCTTATCCTCATTTCTCAAGTCAAATACCTCCAGGACACTATTTTAAGTGTTCTTGCTCTTTTCCGACCTTCCGGGTCATTCCCCGCTCCTTCAAATCATTCCCGGACTTTTCAGAGTCACTCCCAGTGAAGCCAGGCTAAAAATTACATGGTAGTCACTAGTACAGGCGCCCAAATCTAGTTAAAGATACGTTGCTTGCCGACCTTAAACATTTCCTAAATGGTTGTAGTGGCGCCAAGCCAAAAAATGGCCTGGCGCCACTCCTAGTGGCGCTAGTGTAAAATTTGGCCTGGCATCACTGCAACAGGCGCCAGTGTTGTCCAGCCTTTATAAATACAGAGCCTCCTCTAACGTGACAAGGATTTGCAAACTCAATCTAAAAATCCGATATTTCGATATACAAAGCTCAAGCAACTCCTAAACCCTAGCTTCCCTAGGTTTTCTAAACCCTAGCCACCATACAGAAACCCTAGCCTCATATACACTCATACACACCCCCATACACTCATATACCAACCTTTAACCCTCCTTCGAAGACTTGGAGAGCTACAATCTGAAGTTTGAAGGTGGCTCTTGAAGATTGAAGACGAAGACCAAAGACCGAAGACAAGCAAGGCGCGCAAAATAAACAAGATACAAGGTAGGTTCTCCATTTGAATTTTCGCACTTTCCCCCTCTCACTTCTCTCTCCTAACCTACTTGGGTTTTCTCTATTTTAATCCCCCACCTCTTTCCCCCCTTTTCTTTGGATGCTTGAAACAATGGGATTTCCGGTCCATGTGTAGGATTGGACTATTGGAGAGTCACCGTGTCAGGGGCTTTCTTCTAGTCTAACCAAAGACCACGTGGGTCCGACCGCCTTGATTATGTGGTGAATCTTTAACCTTGTATGTTCACGACCCCAAAGTTGTATTGTGCATATCATGATCTTGCATCTTCCAAAATTCGTTTTCAAACTCGTTTTTCAAAATCGTTTTCAAATTTATTTTCAAAGTTGCATCAAAATTCCCTTTTCAAGAACTTATTTTCAAAATCACAATCCTAGGATAATTCTAGCTTTTCCATGGCTAGGATTGCTTTAAGAAAGTGTTACATTTAAAGTGACCAATATGGTCCATGTAAGTACCCTAGTTTTGCCCGCCTGGCAATCTCCGAGCTAACCAAGCTCACTTTCACACATCACATGCATATTTAGACTCTAAGCCCTCCTTTTGAACTTGAATTTAGTCCACCAGTCGCTTCTCGGGCCTGTAGGGCCCACTTGAGGCTAAATGACCGTTTTGTCCCTAGGCATTCGAACGCCCCGGGAACCACACTGGCTCTAGGTATCAAACCGGTAATTTTCTGAGAATACTTTTTATAGTGTTCTAAACCTTTCTTTACCTTTCCAGATCATTCCGAGTTAGTTCCCGTAAACCCGGTACAAAATGACCGTTTTGCCCCTGGTGGGCCGGTCTCCTTTTCTGACCACGCCGGCTCTGGGAAACAAACCAGAAACCTCTGGGAACATTCTAAATAATGTTTCCAAATCCCAAGTCTTCTTCCGGGACAATCCGAGTCCGTCCCGGCAGCTTTCCAATCCGATTGACCGTTTTGCCCCTAAAGGCCCGATCAACCCTTCCGACACATCTTATACTCACTTTTCAAGTCAAATACCTCCAAGACATTATTTTAAGTGTTCCTGGACTTTTCCAGCCTTTCGGGTTGTCGCGCCCAGATTTTTCGCACTCGAGGAATACTCACCCAAGCGGAAAAAATGTTGTACTCTCTCGTTAGAACTCACCCTCCTAGAAGAATGAGTGCAACTAGGTTTTATTTGAAAAATTGGTTTGAATAAAGGGCTTTTGAAAAAGATTCGGAGTCGCCACCTAACTTAATTAAGGTGAGTTAGGTCACCTAAAAACTAAGCATAATCTAAAAACTACACTTAGGGTTTTAAAAAAAAAAAACAATTTGAAAATATCTCCTCGAGAGAGGGTTTTTAAAGAAAACAGGTTGTTTGGCAACCTTTGAAAAACATTTGGCCCTTTTTTTAGAAAAATAACTCCTTTTGATCTTTGAAATCAATGATCCTAGGTTTGGAGGTTGGTTACGTGTAGGGAAGACGCACTAAGCTATCACCCTACCCCGCCCTTTCGGTACCTACATGTCAATCTACCCTAGATTCACCTATGAAAGCCTTCAACCAACTACAGTTCAATCCTATTTACTTTGAAAAACAATGTTTGAAAAATATGATGCATGAGATGCAAGTGCAAAATAAGAGAATTAGAAAATAGATTTGGAAAAAGATTGATTTGATTTGAAAATAGATTTGAAGAAATAGAATTGAAATTGGAAAGTTTGAAAATTGAAAGTAGAAGTTTGAAAATAGAAATTTTGAAATTGGAATTTTGAAAATAGATTGAAATTTGAAATTTGGAAAGATTTTGGAAACCGCACCCATGAGGGTGGAATTGAAAGTTTGAAAAGTATGGTGACCGCACCTATGAAGGTTGCCTACGTATCCCTTTGGGGAAATCAGGTCAGTCGTAGTTCGGACAAGAGTCCGATTGAAAAGAGATTGATTTGAAAAGAGAGATTAGATTGGAAGAAAGAGAATGAATTGAAAATTGAATTTGATTTGAGATTAGAAAAGGAGATTGAATTTGAGAAGATTGGACTTGCTTTGGAAAGATTGATTTTGGAAAAACTTGGTTTTGGAAAGATGGAGGTTTAGGAAACTTAGACTTAGGAAAAGTAGGAGACCTAGGAAAGACTTGAGATTAAGAAAGATTTGACTCGAACATTGGACTTGGAAGATTTGGAAAGATTGGATTTTAGGAAATGTTCAAATTAGGAAAGGCCCGTTTTAGGAAAGCGTCATTTTTGGAAAGTTTCAAATTAAGAGAGCTTTGAATTAGGAAAGTTTCATTTAGGAAAGTTTTGAAATTGGAAAGTTTTGAATTAGGAAAGTTTTAGGTTTAGGAAAGTTTTGAAATTGAAAAGTTTTGAATTAGGAAAGTTTTAGGTTTAGGAAAGTTTTGAAATTGAAAAGTTTTAGATTTGAAAAGATTTTGAAATTTTGGAAAGTTTAGAATTTAGAAAGTTTTAGGTTTAGAAAGATTTAAATTGAGAAAGTTTCAAATTTAGAAAGTTTTGAACTTGGAAAGATTTGAAATTTAGAAAGTTTAAGATTTAAAAAGTTTTAGAGTTTTAGAAAATCTTGAAATTAAGAAAGGTTTGAATTTAGAAAAGGTTTGAAAGCTTAGATTTGAAAAGTTAAGATTTGAAAAGAGGGTAGAATTAGGAAAGGGTTGAATTAGGAAAGATTTGAAAGTTAAGTTTTAAAATTTAGGAAAGATTTTTATGTTCAAGTTTTGGTAACTTAAGATTTAGGAAAGGAGAAGCTTAGGAAGGATTTGAATTAAGAAAGAGTTGGATTTTGAAATTTAAGGAAAGATTTAGAGTTTAGGTTTAGGAAACTTATGGTTTAGGAAGGAATCGAATTAGGAAAGGTTTGGATTAAGAAGAGATTGGATTTGGTTTCTTAAAAGAAAAGATTTGATTTTGTTTCCAAAAACGGAGGATGGGATCTAGTTTCCTAAACGGGGAGATTTGATTCGGTTTCCTAAAGGGAAGGTAGGATTTGGCTAGGATTTGGAAAGGAGATTCTAGAAACCCTAGTTTTAAAAAATTATAGTTTTGACGTAGAAAATATGTTTTGGAAACATGTATAGTTTTGATGTAGAAAATGAGAGATTTTGGAAACCTAGGTTTGGGGCAAAGTTTGAAAATCATGTTTTTGGAAAGAAAATTAGGGTTTCCTAATTGTGGGCTCTAAGGCTTGACTTGGGCTCTAAGAAAAAGAAATTTTTAGAAAGTGCGTTTTTGGAAACGAAGGTTTTGGAAGGAAAACCTAGAGGGGAATTTCTAGAAGGAAGATTTTACAAAAGAGAGGTTTTGAAAAGATTTTTGAAGAGAGTTTTTAGGAAGGGATTTTAAAGAGAAGGAGTTTTGGAAAGGAGTTGAAAAAAGGAATTTTGAAAAATAGATTTTGGAAGGGAGTTTTTGAAAACAATTTTGGAGAGGAGAGTTTTAGGAAAGTATGTTGAAAAAGAGATTTTTGGGAAGAGATTTTTGAAAAGAGAGAGTTTAGAAGGTGTAAAAAACATCTTACTTTCCTAAAACAATTCTAGCCATTAGAGGACTAGAACCACTTTAAGAAAGTGGTTTTGAAAACAAGGTTTGAAAATATAGACCAAAAGGCCACTTTTAATATAACACTTTCCTAAAGCAACCCTAGCCATGGAAAGGCTAGAATCACCCTAGAATTGTGGTTTTGAAAACAAGTTTTTGAAAAAGAGATTTGGATGCAATTTTGAAAACAAGTTTAAAAACGTTTTGAAAAACAACTTTGAAAACGGTTTTTGGAAGATGCAAGACTATGATATGTACAATGCAATTTGGGGGTCGTGAACATACAAGGCTAAGGCTTCACCACATAATCAAGGGGGTCGGACCCACGTGGTCTCTGGTTAGACTAAAAGAAAGCCCCCGACACGGTGACTCTCCAATAGTCCAATCCTGCACATAGACCAGGAATCTCCTTGTTTCAAGCATGCAAAGAAAGGGGGGAAAAGAGATGGGGGATTAAAATAGAGAAAACCCAAGTGGGTTGGAGAGAGAAGAGAGAGGGGGGAAGTACGGAAATTTAAATAGGGAGCCTACCGTATGTCTTGTTTATTTTGCGCGCCGTGCTGTCTTCGGTCTTTGTCTTGATCTTCACCTTCAGTCTTCAAGAGTTGTCTTCAAGCTTTAGATGGCAGCTCTTCAAGTCTTTGAAGGTGGGTTGAAGGCTAGTGTATGAGTGTATAGAGGTGTATAGGGATGTATAGGAGGCTAGGGTTTAGTGTGGGTGGCTAGGGTTTGGGAAAACCTAGGGAGGCTAGGGTTTAGGGAGTGCTCGAGCTCTGTATATCGAATTGTGTGATTTCTAGGTTAAGTTTGCAGACCCCTTTCACGTTGAACGAGGCTCTATATTTATAGAGGGAGGACAAACCTGGCACCTGTTGTAGTGGCGCTAGGCCAAATTATACACTGGCGCCACTAGGAGTGGCACCTGGCCATTTTTTGGCTTGGCGCCACTACTAGTGGCGCCAGCCATTTACGAAACAATTAAGGTCGGCAAGTAACATATCTTTGACTAGATTTGGGCGCCTGTACTAGTGACTACCATGTAAACTTTAGCCTGGTTTCACTAGGAGCGACTCTGGAAAGTCTGGGAATGATTTGAAGGAGTCGGGAATGACTCGGAAGGCCGGAAAAGAGCAGGAACACTTAAAATAGTGTCCTGGAGGTATTTGACTTGGAAAGTGAGGATAAGGTGGGTCGGAAAGGTTGACCGGGCCTTTAGGGGCAAAACGGTCAATCGGACCGGAAAACTGCCGGGGCGAACCCGGATTGTCTCGAAAAAAGACTTGGGATCTGGAAACATTATTTAGAATGTTCCCAGAGGTTGCCGGTTTGATTCCCAGAGCCGGTGTGGTCAGAAAAGGAGACCGGCCCACTAAGGGCAAAACGGTCATTTTGTACCGGGTTTGCCGGAACTAACTCAGAATGATCTGGAAAGGTAAAGGAAGGTTGAGAATACTCTAAAAATTATTCTCGGGACATTACCGGTTTGATACCCAAAGCCGGTGTGGTCGAAGAAGGAGACCGGCCCTCTAGGGGCAAAACGGTCATTTTGTACCGGGTTGGCCGAAACTGACTCGGAATGATCCGGAAAGGTAAAGGAAGGTTGAGAATACTCCAAAAAGTATTCTCGGGACATTACCGGTTTGATACCCAAAGCCGGTGTGGTCGAAGAAGGAGACCGGCCCTCTAGGGGCAAAACGATCATTTTGTACCGGGTTGGCCGGAACTGACTCGGAATGATCCGGAAAGGTAAAGGAAGGTTGAGAATACTCTAAAACGTATTCTCGGGACATTACCGGTTTGATACCCAGAGCCGGTGTGGTTCCCGGGGCGTTCGGATGCGTAGGGGCAAAATGGTCATCTTGACCGAAAAGTCTTGGAAAAGGTCCTAAGGGTCGTTTGGTCATTTTCCACCGAAGTGGGCTAATAGCCACTAGTGTTAACCTAGGTTTTGAGTGTTTCTGCCACTTTCACGGTGTAAGTCTTTTCGCTACTCGGATGGGGTTTGATGATTTGTGAGTATTTCCGCTACTCGGACGAGGTTGATGATTTGTGAGTATTTCCGCCACTCGGACGGGGTTGATGATTTGGGAGTATTTCCGCTACTCGGACGGGGTTGAGTATTTTCGCTACTCTAACGGGTTTGTGAGTATTTCCGCTACTCTAAAGGTTCTGTGAGTATTTCCGCTACGCTAACGGTTCTGTGAGTATTTCCGCTACTCTAACCGTTCTGTGAGTATTTCCGCTACTCTAACGGTTCTGTGAGTGTTTCCGCCACTCTAACGGTTTTGTGAGTAGTGTTGCTACTCGGACCGTCTCGAGGAATAAACTGTCTCGAGAGTGGGATTGGAAGGGGTCTTACCGTCTCCGAAGAGACGTGCTTGGATTGGAACCGTCTCGAGGAATAAACTGTCTCGAGAGAGGGATTGGAAAGGGGTCTTACCGTCTCCGAAGAGACGTGCCTGGATTGGAACCGTCTAGAGGAATAAACTGTCTCGAGAAAGGGATTAGAAAGGGGTCTTACCATCTCCGAAGAGACGTGCCTGGATTGTGAGTGTTTCCACCACTCCTAACGGTTTTGTGAGTGTTTCCGCCACTCCTAACGGCTTTGTGAGTGTTTCTGCCACTCTAACGGTTTTGTGAGTGTTTTCGCCACTCTAACGGTTTTGTGAGTAGTTTTGCTACTCAGACCGTCTCGAGGAATAAACTGTCTCAAGAGTGGTATTGGAAAGGGGTCTTACCGTCTCAGAAAACACGTGCCTGGATTGGAACCGTCTCGAGGAATTAACTGTCTCGAGAGTGGGATTGGAAAGGGGTCTTAACGTCTCCGAAGAGACGTGCCTGGATTGGAACCGTTTCGAGGAATAAACTGTCTCGAGAGTGGGATTGGAAAGGGGTCTTACTATCTCCGAAGAGACGTGCCTGGATTGTGAGTGTTTCCGCCACTCTAACGGTTTTGTGAGTAGTTTTGCTACTCGGACCGTCTCGAGGAACAAACTGTCTCAAGAGAGGGATTGGAATTGAAATAAGAAAGGACAATGCCCCTAAGGGCATTTTGGTCATTTTGCCTCTATTTGGGCCTAACAGGCCCGCGAAGCGATGGAAAGATGGAATTTGGACCTAGAGGATTGGTTTCGATTGGAATATGTCCACAATGACTTGAAAACTAGTCTGGACGGAGTGTAGACCGCCGAGCAGTCAAAAATGGGGTGCTTACACGGGTCATTCCTGGCTTCTTTAAATCATTCCTGGACTTTCCGGAGTCGCTCCTAGTGAAGCCAGGCCAAAAATTGCATGGTAGTCACTAGGATAGGCGCCCAAATTTAGTCAAAGATACGTTGCTTGCTGACCTTAATAGTTTCCTAATTGGTTGGTGCCACTCCTAGTGGCGCTAGAAGGAATTTTGGCCTGGCGCCACTACAACAGGCGCCAGTATTGTCCAACCTCTATAAATACAGAGCCTCCTACAACGTAAAAAGGATCTGCAAACTCAGTCTAAAAATCATATATTTCGATATAAACAGCTCGTGCACTCCCTAAACCCTAGCTTCCCTAGGTTTTCCAAACCCTAGCCACCATACACTAAACCCTAGCCTCCTATATACTCATACACACCCCCATACACTCATACACTAACCTTCAACCCTCCTTCGAAGACTTGAAGAGTTGTAATCTAAAGTTTAAAGCTTGAAGACAACTCTTGAAGATTGAAGACGAAGATCAAGACGAAGACCAAAGATCGAAGACAAGCAAGGAGCGCAAAATAAAGAAGACATACGGTAGACTCTCTATTTAAATTTTCGCACTTCCCCCCTCTCTCTTCTCTCTCCTAACCCACTTGGGTTTTCTCTATTTTAATCCCCCATCTCTTTCCCCCCCTTTCTTTGCATGCTTGAAACAAGGGGATTCCTGGTCCATGTGTAAGATTGGGCTATTGGAGATTCACCGTGTCGGGGGCTTTCTTCTAGTCTAACTAGAGACCACGTGGGTCCGGCCCCCTTGATTATTGTCGCGCCCAGATTTTTTGCACTCGAGGAATACACACACAAGTGGGAAAAACACTGTACTCTCTCGTTAGAACTCACCCTCCTAAAAGAATGAGTGCGACTAGGTTTGAATTCAAAAACTGGTTTGAATAAAGGGCTTTTGAAAAAGATTCGGAGTCGCCACCTAACTTGATTAAGGTGAGTTAGGTCACTTAAAAACTAAGCGTAGTCTGAAAACTACACTTACGATTTTTGGAAAACGATTTTGAAAAATACCACCTCAAGAGAGGGTTTTTAAGAAAAACAGGTTGTTTGGCAACCTTTGGAAAACATTTAGCCCTTTTTTAGAAAAATAACTCCTTTTGGTCTTTGAAAACAGTGATCTAAGTTCGGAGGTTGGTTACGTGTAGGGAAGACGCACTAAGCTATCACCCTACTCCGCCCTTTCAGTACCTACATGTCAATCTACCCTAGATTCACCTATGAGAGTCTTTAATTAACATACGTTCAATCCTATTCACTTTAGAAAAACAATGTTTGAAAACTTACATGATGCATGATATGCAAGTGCAAATTAAGAGAATTGAAAAATAGATTTGAAAAGAAATTGATTTGATTTGAAAATAGATTTGAAGAAATAATTGAAATTGGAAAGTTTGAAAATTTGGAAATAGAAATTTGAAAATAGAAAGTTTGAAAGTAGATGGGAATTTGAGATTTGAAAAGATTTTGAAAACCGCACCCATGAGGGTGGAATTGAAAGTTTGAAAAGTATTGTGACCACACCTATGAAGGTTGCCTACGTATCCCTTTGGGGGAATCAGGTCAGTCATAGTTCAGACCGGAGTCCGATTGAAAAGAGATTGATTTGAAGAGAGAAATTGGATTAGAAGAAAGAGATTGAATTGAAAACTAGATTTGATTTGGGATTAGAAGAGAAGATTGAATTTGAGAAGATTGGACTTGCTTTGGAAAGATTGATTTTGGAAAGACTTGGTTTTAGGAAACCTAGACTTAGGAAAGAGGAGACTTAGAAAACATTTGACTTGACGTGGAAGGTTTAGGAAATTAAGGAAGATTGAATTTAGGAAATGTTTGAATTAGGAAAGATTCGATTTAGGAAGGTTTTAGAATTAGGAAAGTTTCAACTTAGAAAAGCTTTGAATTTGGAATGTTTCAACTTTAGGAAAGTTTTGAATTAAGAAAGTTTTGAATTAGGAAAATTTTCAAATTAGGAAATTTTTTGAAAATTGGAAAGTTTTGAATTTAGAAATGTTTTGAATTAAGAAAAGTTTAGTTTAAGAAAGGCTTAGAATTTGGAAAGTTTCAAGTTAAGAAAGCTTTGAATTTTGTAATGTTTTGAAAAAGGAAAGTTTTGAAAGTGGAAAAGTTTAGAAGACAAGGAAGTTTTGAAAATAAGAAAGCTTTGGGAACAAGGACGTTTTGAAATTGGAAAGAGTTGAAGTTTTAGGAAAGTTCAGAATTTAGAAAGATTTGGGTTTAGAAAGATTTAACTTAAAAAAATTTTGAATTTAGAAAGTTTTGAACTTGGAAAGATTTGAAATTTAGAAAGTTTTAGATTTTGAATTTTAGAAAATCTTGAAATTAGGAAAGGTTTAGGTTTGAAAATTTTGGTTTGAAAAGTTAATATTTGAAAAGATGGTAGAATTAGGAAAGGGTTGAATTAGGGAAGATTTGAAAGTTGAGTTTTAAAATTTAGGAAAGATTTTTATGTTCAAGTTTTGAAAACTTAAGGTTTAGGAAAGTGGAAGTTTAGGAAGGATTTGAATTAGGAAAGAGTTGGATTTTGAAATTAAAGAAACATTTAGAGTTTAGGTTTAGGAAATTTATGGTTTAGGAAGGAATTGAATTAAGAAAGGTTTGGATTAGGAAGGGATTGGATTTGGTTTCTAAAAGAAAAGATTTGATTTTGTTTACAAAAACGGAGGATGGGATCTAGTTTCCTAAACGGGGAGATTGGATTTGGTTTCTTAAAGGGAAGATTTGATTTGACAAGGATTTGGAAAGGGAGATTCTAGAAACCCTAGTTTTGAAAAATTATAGTTTTGACGTAAAAAAGAGGTTTTGGAAACGTGTATAGTTTGGATGTGAAAACTAGAGGTTTTGGAAACCTAGGTTTAGGGCAAAGTTTGAAAACCATGTTTTTGGAAAGAAAATTAGGGTTTTCTAATTGTGGGTTCTAGGGCTTGACTTGGGCTCTAAGGAAAGAGTTTTTGAAAAATGTGTTTTTGGAAACGAAGGTTTTCTAGAAGGGGAATCCTAGGGAGGAATTTTTGGAAAGTGAATTTGAAGATGGAGTTTTTGGAAAAAGATTTTAAAGAGAAAGAATTTTTGGAAAGTATGCTTTTGGAAACGTAGATTTTAGAAGAAAAATCCTAAAGGGGAATTTCTAGAAGGAGGATTCTGAAAAGAAAGTTTTTGGAAATATTTTTGGAGAGAGTTTTTAGGAAAGTGAATTTAGGGAGTGTTTTTAGAAAGTGAATTTTGAGGAAAAGATTTTAGAGAGGAGTTGAAAAAGAGAGTTTTGAAAAACAGATTTTGGAAGGGAGTTTCTGAAAACAATTTTGAAGAGGAGAGTTTTAGGAAAATATGTTGAAAAAGAGATTTTTAGAAAGAGATTTTTGAAGAGAGAGAGTTTTGGAAAGTATGAAAACATCTCACTTTCCTAAAGCGATTCTAGCCATAAGAGGGCTAGAACCACTTTAAGAAAGTGGTTTTGGAAAACAAAAAGATTTGAAAATATAGACCAAAAAGGTCACTTTTAATGTAACACTTTCCTAAAGCAACCCTAGCCACGGAAAGGCTAGACTCACCCTAGAATTGTGGTTTTGAAAACAAGTTTTTGAAAAAGAGATTTTGATGCAATTTTGAAAACAAGTTTAAAAACGTTTTGAAAAACAACTTTGAAAACGGTTTTTGGAAGATACAAGGCTATGATATGCACAATGCAATTTGGGGTCGTGAACATACAAGGTTAAGGCTTCACCACATAATCAAGGGGGCCAGACCCACGTGGTCTTCTGTTAGACTAGAAGAAAGCCCCCGACACGGTGACTCTCCAATAGCCCAATCCTATACATGGACCGGGAATCCCCTTATTTCAAGCATGCAAAGAAAGGGGGGGAAAGAGATGGGGGATTAAAATAAAGAAAACCCAAGTGGGTTAGGAGAGAGAAGAGAGAGGGGGGAAGTGCGAAAATTTAAATAGAAAGCCTACCGTGTGTCTTCTTTATTTTGCGCACCGTGCAGTCTTCGGTCTTCGGTCTTCGTCTTGATCTTCGTCTTCAATCTTCAAGAGTTGTCTTCAAGCTTTAGATGGCAGCTCTTCAAATCTTCAAAGAATGGTTGAAAGGCTAGTGTATGAGTGTATGGGGGAGTGTATAAGTGTATAGGAGGCTAGGGTTTGGTATAGGGTGGCTAGGGCTTGGAAAACCTAGGGAGGCTAGGGTTTAGGAGGTGCTCGAGCTCTGTATATCGAAATATATGATTTTTAGGCTGAGTTTATGGATCCCTTTCACATTGAATGAGGCTCTGTACTTATAGAAGTTGGACAACACTGGCGCCTTTTGTAATGGCGCTAGGCCAAATTTTACACTGGCGCCACTACTAGTGGCGCCAGCCAATCAAGAAATGTTTAAGGTCGGCAAACAACGTATCTTTGACTAAATTTGAGCACCTGTACTAGTGACTACCATGCAATTTTTAGCCTGGCTTCACTAGGAGTGACTCTGGAAAGTCCGGGAATGATTTGAAGGAGCCGGGAATGACCCGGAAGGCCGAAAAGGAGCAGGAACACTTAAAATAGTGTCCTGGAGGTATTTGACTTGAAAAGTGAGGGCAAAATGTGTCGGAAAGGTTGACCGGGCCTTTAGGAGCAAAACGGTCAATCGGACTAGGAAGCTGCCGGGGCAAACTCGGACTGTCTTGGAAGAAGACTTGGGATTTGGATACATTATTTAGAATGTTCCCAGAGGTTGCTGGTTTGATTTCCAAAGCCAGCGTGGTCAGAAAAGGAGACCGGTCCACTAGGAGCAAAATGGTCATTTCGCACCGAGTTGGCCGGAACTGACTCGGAATGATCCGGAAAGGTAAGGGGAAGTTGAGAACACTATAAAAAGTAGTCTCAGGAGGTTACCGGTTTGATACCCAGAGCTGGTGTGGTCGGAAAAGGAGACCGGCCCACCAGGGGCAAAACGGTCATTTTGTACCGGGTTGGCCGGAACTGACTCGGAATGATCCGGAAAGGTAAAGGAAGGTTGAGAATACTATAAAAAGTAATCTTCAAGGGTTACCGGTTTGATACCCAGAGCCGGTGTGGTTCCCGGGGCATTCGGATGCCTAGGGGCAAAACGGTCATTTAGCTTCAAGTGGGCCCTACGGGCCCGAGAAGTGACTGGTGGACTAAATTCAAATTAAAAAGGTGGTCTTAGAGTCTAAATATGCATGTGATGTGTAAAAGTGAGCTTGGTCAGCTCGGAGATTGCCGAGCGGGCAAAAATGGGGTGCTTACAATTATGTGGTGAAGCCTTAGCCTTGTATGTTCACAACCCTAAATTGCATTGTGCATATCATAGTCTTGCATCTTCCAAAAAACTGTTTTCAAAGTTGTTTTTCAAATCGTTTTCAAACGTGTTTTCAATATTGCATCAAAATCTCTTTTTCAAAAACTTGTTTTCAAAACCACAATACTAGGGTGATTCTAGCTTTTCCATGGCTAGGATTGCTTTAGGAAAGTGTTACATTTAAAGTGACCAATATGGTCCACATTTTCAAATCTTGTTATTTTCAAAACCGCTTTCCTAAAGTGGTTCTAGCCATCTTATGGTTAGAATTGCTTTAGGAAAGTGAGATGTTTTTACACCTTCTAACAACTCTGTTTTCAAAAAGTCTTTCTTCCTAAAAATCTCTTTTTCAACATACTTTCCTAAAACTCTCCTTTCCAAAATTGTTTTCAAAAACTCTCTCCCAAATCTATTTTTCAAAGCTCCATTTTTTAACTCATTTCCAAAATCCTCTCCCCAAAATCCACTTTCTAAAAATGTTCCCCAAAAACTCTCTTCAACAATCTTCAACCAAAAACCTTCCTAGAAAAACTCTCTCCAAAAATCTTTCCAAAAACTCTATTTCCAAAATTTTCCTTCTAGAAACTCTCCTCTAGGATTTTCCTTCCAAAATCTTCGTTTCTAAAAACACACTTTCCAAAACTTCTTCTCTTTAAAATCTTTTTCCAAAAACTCCATCTTCAAATTCACTTTTCAAAAACTCCTCCCTAGGATTTCTTTCTAGAAAACCATCGTTTCCAAAAACGCACTTTCCAAAAATCCTCTTTCCGTAGAACCCAAATCAAGCCCTAGAGCCCACAATTAGAAAACCCTAATTTTCTTCCCAAAAACATGATTTTCAAACTTTGTCCCAAACCTAGGTTTCCAAAACCTCTTGTTTTCACATCCAAACGATACACGTTTCCAAAACCTATTTTCTACGTTGAAATTTTAATTTTCCAAATCTAGGGTTTCTAGAATCTCTCTTTCCAAAATCCTTGCTAAATCCTATCTCCCCGTTTAGGAAACTAGATCCCGTCCTTCGTTTTTGGAAACAAAATCCAACCTTTCTCTTTCAGAAACAAAATCCAATCCCTTCCTAATTCAAATCCTTCCTAAACTTCCACTTTCCTAAATCTTAAGTTTTCAAAACTTGCACATAAAAATCTTTCCTAAATTCTAAAACTCAACTTTTGAAATCTTTTCTAATTCAACCTTTTGATAATTCTACCCTCTTTTCAAATCTTAACTTTTCAAACCTAAGTTTTCAAACCTTTCCTAAATTCAAACCTTTCCTAATTTCAAGATTTTCTAAAATTCAAACTCTAAAACTTTCTAAATCTTAAACTTTCCTAAACTTCAAATTTTTCCAAATCTAAAATTTTCTAAACTCAAAATATTCTTATTTTCAAAACTTCCTTGTTTTCTAAACTTTTCCACTTTCAAAACTTCCCTTTTTCAAAACATTCCAAAATTCAAAACTTTTTAACTTGAAACTTTCTAAATTCTAATCCTTTTTTAAACTAAACTTTTCCTAATTCAAAACATTTCTAAATTCAATACTTCCCTATTTCAAAACCTTCCTAAAGTGAAAACTTTCCAAATTCAAAACTTTCTCCAGTTGAAACTTTCCTAAATCGAACCTTTTTTAATTCAAACATTTCCTAAATCTAATTTTTCTCTAAACCTTCCAAGTCGAGTCAAATCTTTCCTAAGTCTAGGCTTCCTAAAACCAAGTCTTTCCAAAATCAAACTTTCCAAAGCAAGTCCAATCTTCCCAATTTCAATTTCCAATCTCCTCTTCTAATCTCAAATCAAATCCAATTTTCAATTTAATCTCTTTTCTCAAATCAATCTCTTTTCAATCGGACTCTTGTCCGAACTACGACTGACCTGATTCCCCCAAAGGGATATGTAGGCAACCTTCATAGGTGCGGTCACAACACTTTTTAAACTTTCAATTCCACCCTCATGGGTGCAGTCTCCACATTTTTCAAATCTCAAATTCCAATCTATTTTCAAATTTCTACTTTCAATTTTCAAACTTTCCAATTTCAATTCCATCTCTTCAAATCTATTTTCAAATCAAATCAATCTCTTTTTAAATATATTTTTCAATTCTTTTTCCTTACACTTGCATACCGTGCATCAAGTTTTCAAGCATTGTTTTTCAAAGTAGATAGGATTGGCCAATAGTTAGTTGAAGACTCTCATAGGTGAATCTAGGGTAGATTGATATGTAGGTACCGAAAGGGCGGGGTAAGGTGATGGTTTAGTGAGTCTTCCCTACACGTAACCAACCTCCGAACCTAGATCACTGTTTTCAAAGACCAAAAAGGAGTGATTTTTCAAAAAGGGCTAAATGTTTTCCAAAGGTTGCCAAACAACCCGTTTTCTTAAAAACCCTCTTTTGAGGCGGTATTTTCAAAAATCGTTTTCTAAAACCCTAAGTGTAGTCTTCGGATTATGCTTAGTTTTTAGGTGACCTAACTCACCTTAATTAAGTTAAGTGGCAACTCCGAATCTTTTTCAAAAGCTCTTTATTCAAATCAATTTTCAATTCAAACCTAGTCGCACTCATTCTTCTAGGAGGGTGAGTTCTAACGAGAGAGTACAACATTTTTCTCACTTGTGTGAGTATTCCTCGAGTGCAAAAAATCTGGGCGCGACAGTCCTTATTTTCAAATCTGTTGTTTTCAAAACCGCTTTCCTAAAGTGGCTTTAGCCTTCTTATAGTTAGAATCGCTTTAGGAAAGTGAGATCTTTTACATTTTCCAAAAAACTCTATTTTCAAAAAACCCTTTTCCTAAAAATCTCTTTTCCAACATACTTTCCTAAAACTCTCCTTTCCAAAGTTGTTTTCAAAAGCTCCTTCCAAAAATTTACTTTTCAAAACTCTCTTCTTCAATTCTTTTCCAAAATCCTCTCCTCAAAATCCACTTTCTAAAAACGCTCCCTAAAAATCTTTCCAAAAACTCTCTCCAATGATTTTCTACCAAAAATCTTTTTAAAAGCTCTCTTCCCAAAATCTTCCTTCTAGAAACCACCCTCTAGGATTTTCCTTCCAAAAAACTCGTTTCCAAAAATACACTTTCCAAAAACTCCTCTCTAGAATTCCCTTCTAAAAAATCTTTGTTCCCAAAAACGCACTTTCCAAAATCTCTTTTCTTAGAGCCCAAGTTAAGCCCTAAAACTCGCAATTAGGAAACCCTAATTTTCTTTCTAGAAACATGATTTTCTAACTTTGCCCCAAACTAGGTTTTCAATACCTCTTGTTTTCACATCAAAACTATACATATTTTCAAAACCTATTTTCTACTCAAATTATAGTTTTCCAAATCTAGGATTTTCAAAACTCCATCTTTCCAAATTCATGCCGAATCCAATCTCCCCTTTAAGAAACCCAAATCCAATCTCCCCGTTTAGGAAACTTGATCCTATCCTCCATTTTTGGAAATAAAATCAAACATTCCCTTTTAGAAACAAAATCCAATCCCTTCCTAATCCAAATCTTTCCTAATTCAAATCCTTCCTAACCTTCCACTTTTCTAAACCTTAAGTTTTCAAAACTTGAACATAAAAATCTTTCCTAAAATTCTAAAATTCAACCCTTTTCTAATTCTACCCTCTTTTCAAATCTTAACTTTTAAAACTTAAGTTTTCAAACCTTTCCTAAATTCAAACTTTTCCTAATTTCAAGATTTTCTAAAATTCAAACCCGTAAAACTTTCTAAATTTTAAACTTTCTAAATTTCAAATCTTTCCAAATTCGAAACATTCTAAATTTGAAACTTTCTTAAGTTAAATCTTTCTAAACCTAAATCTTTGCAAATTCTAAACTTTCCAAAACTTCAAAATCTTTTCAAATCTAAAACTTTTCTAAACTCAAAACTTTCTTAATTCAGGACTTTCTTAAGTTGAAACTTTCTTAATTCAAACATTTCCTCAATTGAAAGCTTTCCTTTTTCAAACCTTTCCTAAAATGAAACTTTCCAATTTTGAAAACTTTCCTAATGCGAAACTTTCCTAATTCCAAAACTCTCCAAAAATGAAACTTTCCTAATTCGAAACTTTCCTAAATCGGACCTTTTCCTAATTCAAAGATTTTCTAAATCCAATCTTTCCTAATTCCCTAAACCTTCCAAGTCAAGTCAAATATTTCCTAAGTCTCTTCTCATTCCTAAGTCTAGGTTTCCTAAACCTCCATCTTTCCAAAATAAGTCTAAACCTCTCTTCCAAGTTCTATCTTCTCAAATCAAAATTCAATCTTTTCAATTCCAAAATTTCAAATTCCAATTTTCAATCCTCTATTCAAAGTTCAATCTCTCAATCTTCCAATTCAATTTCCAATTCAATCTCCTTCTTCAAATCAACTCTTCTATTTTCAATCGGACTCCGGTCCAAACTACGACTGACCTGATTCCTCCAAAAGGATACGTAGGCAACCTTTATAGGTGCGGTCACAACATTTTTCAAGTTTCTATTTCCACAAAATATTTTCAAATTTTCAATCTATTTTCAAATTTCCAATTTCAAATTTCTATTTTTAATCTTCAATTTCAATTTCCAAAATCTTGTTTCCAAATTCAAACTTCCATCTTTTTCTTTTGAAATCAAATCAAATCAAATTCTTTTCAAATCTATTTCCAAATCAAGTCTCTTTTCTTGCACTTGCATATCATGCATCATGTTTTTCTAAACATTATTTTCTAAAGTGAATGGGATTGAACTATAGTTAGTCGAAGACTCTCATAGGTGAATCTAGGGTAGATTGACATGTAGGTACTGAAAGGGCGGGGTAGGGTGATGGCTTAGTACGTCTTCCCTATACGTAACCAACCTCTAAACCTAGATCACTGTTTTCGAAGGACCAAACGGAGTTTTTTTTCTAAAAAGGGCTGAATGTTTTCCAAAGGTTGCCAAACAACATGTTTTCTTAAAAACCCTCTCTCGAGGAGATATTTTCAAAAACCTTTTTTCAAAAACCCTAAGTGTAATTTTCGGATTATGCTTAGTTTCTAGGAGACCTAACTCACCTTAATCAAGTTAGGTGGTGACTCCAAATCTTTTTCAAAAGTCCTTTCTTCAAATCAATTTCTCAATTCAATCCTAGTTGCACTCATTCTTCTAGGAGGGTGAGTTCTAACGAGAGAGTACAACATTTTTCCCGCTTGCGTGAGTATTCCTCGAGTGCAAAAAATTTGGGCGCAATAAAAGGGAACGTTTGATTTTGTTTCCAAAAACGGAGGATTGGATCTAGTTTCCCAAACGGAAAGATTGGATTTGGTTTCCTAAGGGAAGATTTGATTTGACAAGGATTTGGAAAGGGGAAGTTTTAGAAATCCTAGATTTAGAAGGCTATAGCTTTGACGTAGAAAATAGGTTTTTGAAAATATATATAGTTTTGATATAGTTTTGGAAACCTAGGTTTTGAAGCAAGTTTGAAAACCATGTTTTTGGAAAGAAAATTAGAGTTTCCTAATTGTGGGTTCTAAGGCTTGACTTGGGCTCTAATGAAAGCGTTTTTGGAAAGTGTGTTTTCGGCAACGAAGATTTTTGAGGGAGATTCTAAAGAGGAGTCTTTGGAAAGTGAATTTTGAAGATAGAGTTTTTGGAAAGAGATTTTAAAAAGGAATTTTGGGAAAGTGTGTTTTTGGAAACAAGTTTTTGGAAGGAAATCCTAGAGAGAAGTTTCTAGTGGGAAGATTTTGGAAAGAGAGTTTTTTAGAAAGGATTTTGGAAAGTGATTGTTGGAGAGAGCTTTTAAGAAAGATTTTTAGGGAATGTTTTTTAGAAAGTGGATTTTGGGGAGAGCATTTTGGAAAGGAGTTGAAAAAGGGAGTTTTAAAAAAATAGATTTTTGGAGGGAGTTTTTGGAAAACAACTTTGGAAAGAAAAGTTTTAGGAAAGTATATTGAAAAAGGAGGTTTTAGAAAAAAGATTTTTAAAAATAGAGTTTTTCAGAAAAGTATAAAAATATCTCACTTTCCTAAAGTGATTCTAATCATGAGAAGGCTAGAATCACTTTAAGAAAGTGGTTTTGAAAATAACAAAGGTTGAAAATATGGACCATGTTGGTCACTTTAAATGTAACACTTTCCTAAAGCAATCCTAGCCATGGAAAAGCTAGAATCACCCTAGGATTGTGATTTTGAAAACACGTTTTGAAAAAGAGGATTTGATGCAATTTTGAAAGCGACTTTTGGAAGATGCAAGATCATGATATGCACAATGCAATTTTGGGGTCGTGAACATACAAGGTTAAGGCTTCACTACATAATCAAGGGGGCCGAACCCACGTGGTCTCCAGTTAGCCTAAAGAAAAGCCCCCGACACAGTGACCCTCCAATAGTCTAATCCTACACATGAACCGGGAGTCCCCTTGTTTCAAGCATGCAAAGAAAGGGGGGGAAAGAGATGGGGGATTAAAATAGAGAAAACCCAAGTGGGTTAGGAGAGAGAAGAGAGAGGGGGAAGTGCAGAAACGTAAAACGAAAGCCTACCTTGTGTCTTGTTTATTTTGCGCGCCTTGCTTGTCTTCGGTCTTCGTCTTGATCTTCGTCTTCAATCTTCAAGAGTTGTCTTCAAACTTCAGATTGCAGCTCTTCAAGTCTTCAAAAGAGGGTTGAAAGCTAGTGTATGAGTGTATGGGGGTGTGTATGAGTGTATAGGAGGCTAAGGTTTAGTGTATGGTGGCTAGGGTTTGGAAAACCCAGGGAAGCTAGGGTTTAGGGAGTGTTCGAGCTTTGTATATCAAAATATATAACTTTTAAACTGAGTTTGTGGACCCCTTTCACACTGAAAGAGACTCTGTATTTATAGAGAGAGGAATGCACTAGCGCCTGTTGCAGTGGCGCCAGGCCAAACATTACACTGTCGCCACTAGGAGTGGCGCCAAGCCATTTTTTGGCTTGGTGTCACTACTAGTGGCACTAGCCATTTAGGAAATGTTTAAGGTTGGCAAGCAACGTATCTTTGAGTAGATTTGGGAGCCTGTACTAGTGGCTACTATGCAATTTTTAATCTGGCTTCACTAGGAGTGACTCTGGAAAGTTCGGGAATGATTTAAGGACTGGGAATGGCCCGAAAGGATAGAAAAGAGCAGGAACACTTAGAACAGTGTCCTAAAGGTATTTGACTTGAAAAATGAGGATATAATGTGCCGGAAGGGTTGACCGGGCCTTTAGGGGCAAAACAGTCAATCGGATCGGGAAGCTGCCAGGACGGACTTGGACTATCCCGGAAGAAGAATTAAGAATTGGAAACATTATTCAGAATGTTCCTAAAGGTTTCCGGTTTGATACCCAGATCTGGTGTGGTCGGAAAAGGTGACCGGCCCACCAGGGGCAGAATGATCATTTCGCACTGGGTTTGCCGGAACTAACTCGAAATGATCCGAAAAGATAAAAAAAGGTTGAGAGTACTATCAAAAGCATTCTCGGGAGGTTACCGGTTTGATACCTAGAGCCGGTGTGGTCGGAAAAGGACACCGGCCCACCAGGGGCAAAACGATCATTTTGTACTGGGCTGCCCAGAACTGACTCGGAATGATCTGAAAAGATAAAGAAAGGTTGAGAATACTGTAAGAAGTATTCTTGGGAGGTTACCGATTTGATACCCAGAGTCGGTGTGGTTCCCGGGGCATTCGGATGCTTAGGGGCAAAGTGGTCATCTTAACCGGAAAGTCTTAAAAAAGGCCCAAGGAGCAGTTTGGTCATTTTTCACCAAAGTGGGCTAGCACGCACTGGCGTTGACTTGGGTTTTAAGTGTTTCCGCCACTCTGACGGCGGTTGTCGTGACACAGGGGTTTGTTGGCAATTCCCTATATCGACCTGTTTGCGAGTATTTTCGCTACTTTGACGGTTCGCGATCATTCCCGAGACTGCCTGATCTCGGGAAGCTGCTAAAGGGGACTTCGTGCTTGAGAAGTCAACTTTCTTGGAAGGCGTGCCTAAACGGACATTTCTACATTGGCGGGCTAGTAAGTGCCAAAGGTGGACTGTTCTACCATCTAGGGGACTTGGGGTCTCGTCCTGATCGACAGGTTTAAAGGGACTTACCGTTTCGAAGAGATTTTTTTTGAAAAACGTGTCGGACCTTCTCGAGGAATCAACTATCTCGAGAGTGGGATTGGAATTGGAAAGGGGTCTTATCGTCTTCGGAAAGACGCGCCTGATTAGAGTAGATTTACCGTCTCGAGAAATAAACTGTCTCGAGAGAGGGATTGGAATTGGAAAGGGGTCTTATCGTCTTCAGAAAGACGTGCCTAATTTGGAATTGGAAAGGAGACTTACCGTCTTCGGAAAAACGTGCCTGATTTGGAATAGATTTACCATCTCGAGGAATCAACTGTCTTGAGAGGGGGATTAGAATTGGAAAGGGGTCTTATTGTCTTCGGAAAGACGTGCCTAATTTGAAATTGGAAAGGAGACTTACCATCTTCAGAAAGACGTGCTTGATTTAGAATTTGGAAAGGGGACTTACTGTCTTCGGAAAGATGAGCCTAATTTGGAATAGATTTACCATCTCGAGGAATCAACTGTCTCGAGAGAGGGATGTAGTTGGAATTGGAAAGGACAATGCCCCCAAGGGCATTTTAGTCATTTTGCCTCTATTTGGGACCGGCAAGCCCGCAAAGCGATGGACAGACGGGATTTGGACTTAGAGAGTTGGTTTCGATTGGAATATGCCCACAATGATTTGAACACAAGTCTGGACAGAGTGTAGACTGCCGAGCGGTCAAAAATGGGGTGCTTACAATTGTAATTTCTATTCTATCAATTAAATTCAAGTTTTTTACAAGTTTTCATCAATTCAATTGTCAATTTCTCCATGAATTCAAGTAGCTAGTCTTCAATTGGGTTCAATTGAGAAGATCACTCAAGATCTTCTAGTCTTCAATGGAGGTAATTAGATCTTCAAAGCTTTAATTCTAATTTCTTTAATTCTTATCAACTAACTCTTAGATCCTTAAGAAAACCTAGGTTCTTGACTAGGTTTGGTAACTTCAATGCACAATTCTTGAATTGGTAATGGGTTTGCACAAATCGATGGTATGAACCTATGGACCTTCAATAGAAAATCAATTCTAAGGCTAGTTGATAATGAATTCCTAAATTCTATGGTCAAAACCTTCCGAATTAACGATCCATTGAGAGATCTTTGATTTTAGTTATAAAACCTCATTGATTACTTGTAGAAATTGGGTGACCAATTGAATCGAACACCTTCCCTTAATTGTTTTTCAAACTAGTTTTAATTACTTTCAATAGTAAATTAATACCACAAACCTCTTCATTAAACACATTTTTGGTCTATCTTACTTAGATTTAATTTACATAGTTGTTGTTCAATTCAAGTTAAATTAGTGCTTTGTAAGTGTCGGTAGCCTATATTGGGCTTGGTCCTTAAAGAAATCGACTCCGGTACTCACTGGGTTTATACTTCAATCGCGATGGCCATTTTCTTGCAGGAGCTTAATAAACATCTTAAGGAGTGATTCAAGTTTTGGCGCCGTTGTCAGGGAGCAAAACCATAAAACAAGCACTAAAAGACATTAGGTTGAAGAGCAATTAGTGGATTGGATCTCCATTTATCCACCACGACAGAGGAATCTTCGGCTAAGGCCATGGGTAACTTCGTTCCACCCTTTATATGAATAGCACGTTAGACTTTATTTTTTGATTTTCCACTTTATTTTAGAATTATTTGTTTAAGTAGTGTAGAATTTTGATTTTTCTTGCTTAATCAATTGATGGATAGCAATTGGTGGATACGCTTATGTGCTATTTGCTTATTGGTGGAATTGTATTTACATAAGGAGATTGGAACTATCGGCTGGGGATTGAATTGTGAATTATGAATTGGTGTTACATTTATGTGGAGATTAGAGAGTTCGAAAGGCAAATTAGTGGAAGAGAATTGTGAATTGACTTGTTGAGGTGCGGATTGCCAATTTATGTGTGCATTACATATTGTCGTACACATCATCATCTCTACACCATGACATAGGCATAATAAAACACTTTTCTCCATGGGTTGAGAATGATGGTAATGGAAATGTCCATAGTTATGGTAGTGGGGAAGCACCTCCTTGTCAATCTCTTCGAGACCACATTCAAGCTCATGAGATTAGAATGCAAACATCATCTTCCTGGTCTCTTAGAGATTGCGTTCAAGCTAATGATCCATGGGATCCATTTCCACCAACTTACAATCTGGTGTGGTATGATGAACTCAACCTTGTTAAGGTGTATGAGGGAAGTTTTTCACCTCACTATCTACCATCACCACATTCCTATCAAGAACCACTTGAACGCTATCAAGTATCACCACTAATTTACCACTATCAAGAGCCTATTTTATATCTATCTCCACCTAAGGAGTCTCTTGGGGACATCTCCTAACTAGCATCTCTAGAATGTACTGAAAGAGTATTAGCCGACTTAAAGGGTCAAATGGCTTTATTTTTACAAGCCTTGAATGTCCAAGAGACAACCACTAATCAAGAGAGCTTTAGTGAAACCTATCCTACTCTTAACCCCAACCAAGAGCAACTCCATCCTATCACTAACCATAGGAATGAGGACAACATAGTTCAAACCATGTCCTAAGAGCATGAGTCTAGGGAAGAAGCTCTTAAGGTGAGTGAGAAAATTATTGAAGATGTGAATAGGGATGAGGAGCTTATAAGAGAGGCAATCGAGAGAAGAGCCCATGATTGAGTACTCCAAGCAATAAAAAAATGAGGAAGGCCATATAGTGGACCCTCTAGAGAGAATCCTTGCCCTTAGTGAGGATTTTAGCCTTTTATATGTTGGGGATGTACAAGCGAACGAGAATCTTGATGGTCTATAGGTCATTTCAACCCTATCTATGGGTCATAAGATCCATACCTTTTATCCTTTAGCACCTAATCCCAACCAAAACCTTTAGAGCCTCATACCCCAACATCAAAATCCAATATCTTTCATATCGGCAAGCAAGGATAATGAAGTTTACAAAGAGAATTTGAAAGGCAAGCAATATCTTTCTTTTCATTCTATGATCCATTTGATCCTTGGGTTTCTAATTGTTATATCCTTAAGTTTACCAAGGACATTGACCATGTTATACTTACATTCGATTGCCCTTTTACAAATTGCCATTATGAACGTGTGAAATGATGGCAACTTTTTCCCTTACGGTATTGGGTGATCTCCTTTTTGTGTGTTTGGGTAGGAGCAGGAGTAGTTTAGATAGTTTTTGCTTTTGCTTTTGGTTTACTTTATTAGTAGGCTCCATCTTAGTTTTTTTCGTCGCCCGGGGGGGGGGGGGGGGGGGTTTATAAACTGCGCTTTATACACACCCTAATCTCTCTTCCCCCACATTTTGTCTCATCTTGCTTTCATGCATTGAGGATAATGCATCATTTTAGTTGGGGGATGGAAAGTAGTTATCGAGGCTTAGCCTTTATTTTTGCTTTTGTTTTGTTAATTTTTGTTGATTTTTCCAGTTTTTGCTTTTCTTTTGTTAAGTTTTGTAAAAATTTTTGAAATTTGGAGTCAATGTTGATGACTTCCTGTAGTTAAAGGTAGAGTTTATATACCATCTTCACATACATGTATTCCATAATTTGTATCTAAAGCTCTATTTTTAATGGTGGATGTCATTTTTGAGTTTCGTTCTTATATATCTCTTATTATACTTTGAACTCTCTATGGCTTATTATCTATCCTCATGTACTTCATTGTATGATGATCTTTCGACTACTTGGAATTTTTGGTAGAGGTTGAAGTATCTTGTGGTTCTTGCACTTTACTTTTCTATCTTTAGCACGTCTTCTATATGCTTCATGTCGCACCTCGATTTTTGGGTCCAAGTCCTTTCGACTCAGAAAAACATAGAACTTTGTCATTAGAACTCATCCTCCTAAAAGGACAAGTGCGACTAGCTTTGAACTTAAAATTGGTTTGATTAAGGGCTTTTTAGAAAGATAGGAGTCGCCACCTAACTTGATTAAGGTGAGTTATGTCACCTAAAACTAAGTGTTCAACCGAAGATTAAACCTAGGATTTTTTAAAAAGGTTTCGAAAAACTCCCTCGAGAGAGGGTTTTTGAAAAAAATAGGTTGTTTGGCAACCTTTAGAAAGTTTTAAGCTCCTTTTTGAAAGTAACTCCATTTTGGTAATTCAAAAACATAAATCTATAGCTCGAAAGTTGGTTACATGTAGGGAAGATATCCTAAGATCATCACCCTACCCTGCCCTTTCGGTACCTATATGTCTATTCACCCTTTTGTTCACTTACTAAAATAACCGGTTACTATTATCCACTAAATATCCACTTTAGAATTTTGAAAACAGGTTTTAATCATCACTTTTCAGATGAATGATGCATGATGCAAGTTTTAGAAGAAGTTTGAAAACATGAAAGTTTTGAAGGGGTTTGAAATGGAAACTTTGAATTGATAGAAACTTTTGAAAAGGCGATTGGGGTTGAAATAGAAGTTATGACAGCACCATTTTAGGTTGCCTACGTATCCCATTTGGTGAGAATCAAGTCATTCGTAGTTCGGGCAAGAACTCGATGGAAAATAGGGGCATTAGGGCCTTTGGAAAGTTTTGAAGACACTTTGAGATCTTTGGAAAAATGACTTGAGAGTTTTGATTCGAAATCGTATGTTGGAGTGTTTTGAAATAGAGCTTTGAATCTTTTGAAAGGGGGCTTTGAAGTGTTTTGAAATATTTTTGGAACAACTCAAAGGAGTTTTGGAAATGCCTTGAAATAACCCAAGAGAGTTTTGAAAATGTTTTAAAGTCTTGTTTTGAAAACCTTGGATGTAGAGTTTGGGGTTGGAGATACTCTTGTGAACTTGTCTTTGAAAAAGCTTTTTGAAAATGTTTTTTGAAAACAACCTAGGGCTTTGAAACCCTAATGTGGACAACATTAAAGGTTATACTTAATGTATCACCTTCCCTTGGGATCCCTAACCATAGAAGGGGTAGGGACACCATAGGGTTGTGAGTTCTTGAAAATATTTTTAAAAATAATTTAAAGATAGAGTGTAGGAGTATTTGAAAAGGTTATGGAATTGGTTTTTTGAAATCTCAAGAGACTGGGAGGTTTTGAAAAAATGGCTTATGAGAATAGTTTTGAGAAATTATTCATAAGGGGTCCATGAGTTAGAACCTTGAAGTATACTAACCTAGGTTGGGTTGGCCCAAAGGTTTAAGGTGACCTAAGGTTAATTCACTTGAGTTAGGTTAACCTATGGTTAAAGTGACGTAAGGTTAATCAATCAGGGTTTGGTTAACCTAGGGTTAAGTTGGACTAGGGTTGAAGTGACCTAGGGTTAACTAACTAGGGTTTGGTTAACCTAGGGTTTGGTTAACCTAATATTAAGGAGACCTAGGGTAAACTAACTTGGGTTTGGTTAACCAAAGTTTAAGTTCAACTAGGGTTGAAGTGACCTATGGTTAACTAATTAGGGTTTGGTTAACCGAGGGTTAAGGTGACCTAAGATTAACTAACTAGGGTTAGGTTAACCTAAGGTTGGACAATTAGGGTCAAGTTAACCTAGGGTTGGAATGGAAGATGGTTTTGAAAGGTTGTTTTATGCACTTTTGAAAAGAGTTTTGGAAAACAAATCATGTTGTGCAAAGGACTTTGGTAGACAACCCTTTTGAAGATCATTTCCATGAAAAGTTGACTTTAGCCGAGGATATGGTTTACATGGTTGGTTTGAAAACCATTCCGAAGAAAGTTTTCTTAGGACCATTATAACATTTGTCTTAACAAGAGTAGGGATTTCAAGAATCAACATAACGATGACAACTTTTGGAAAACCATTTTAAATGCAAAGATGAAGAAAATAAATCTTTGAAAACCATTTTTGAGAAAAAGATTTTGAAAACCATTTTTAAAGGAAACCATTCCAATAAATTAGGGTTACTATGGCCAATGTAAAGGAAGACCACTCAAGAGAGGGTTTCATAGACTCATTCCAACCACTAAACTTGAGAGAAATAGAAACCATAGAAATCAAAGAATTTAAAAATCACTTTTGTGCAAACATAAAAAGAGAAGGGAACCATTCTAACAATTTAGGACTCCTATGGCCAATGTACAAGAGAGACCACCCAGGAGAGGGTTCCAAGGGGTCATTCCAACCACTGAACTTGAGTGAATAGAACCCTTGGGAACTAGAGAGTTTGAAAATCACTTTTGTGCAAGTTGGAATGCAAAGATGCAAAAGTGGGAGTTAGGGGTTAATGGGGGATTTTCAAATGCATGATTTCCTAAAGTCTCATCCTAGACTTCAAGGGACCAACTCTTAGAACCATTTTGAAGGGAATATTAAGCTTGAAAATGGCATGGAAACAAGAATAGTGTAAGTTTTGAAAAACATGATTGTAAACATGAAAATAAAGCCAAGCATACAAAACATGAACAAGAAAGCAATATGCAAGGGGGTCATAAATTCATACAAGGTTTTAGGCTACACCACATAAGCAAGGGGTTCCAAGGCCATACCATCTTAAAGTAGGCTAGTGAGACATCCCCCTACGTGATGGCTCTCATTAACTTTCCTCTAAGCATGAACTAAAAGTCCTCTTGCTTCAAGCATGCAAGAAAGGGGGGTAAAAGAAGGGGATTAAAATAGAGAATAGCCTAATTAGGCTAGGAGGGAGAAGAGAGGAGTGGGGGAAGACAAAAACATAAAAGAAATACCACATTTTGCCTTCAATACACTTGAAATCTTCTATAGACGTTTTGACTTGAGCTTGGATGGCTTTAAGTGTGCTTGAGGGGCTGAAAGGAGGCATTCTATATCATGGGAGGTTATATAGGTAAAGTGTGTGGGCTAGGGGGAGGTGGAATCTAGCCTAAGTGTTTGAGGTGTGGGATGTATATAGGAATTCGAGGTACTGGAGCAGTTTTTGCAGAGCTTCGCTATCAATTTCAATTCTGGAATATGTCACGCCCAGATTTTTTACACTTGAGGAATACACACACAAGCAGGAAAAATACTGTACTTTCTCGTTAGAACTCATCCTCCTAGAAGAATGAGTGCGACTAGGTTTGAATTAAAAACTAATTTGAATAAAGGATTTTTCAAAAACATTTGGAGTCACCACCTAACTTGATTAAGGTGAGTTAGGTCATCTAAAAACTAAGCATAATCTGAAGACTACACTTAGGGTTTTTTGAAAATGATTTTGAAAATACTTCCTCAAGAGAGGGTTTTTAAGGAAACAGGTTGTTTGGCAACCTTTGGAAAATATTAAGCCCTTTTTTGAAAATAACTCCATTTTGGTCTTTTGGAAACAATGATCTAAGTTCGGAGGTTGGTTACGTGTAGGGAAGACGCACTAAGCCATCAGCCTACCCCGCCCTTGTGGTACCTACATGTCTATTCACCCTCGATTCACCTATGAGAGCCTACGATTAACAAATGTCTAATTCTATCCACTTTAGAAAATAATTTTGAAAAGAATGATGCATGATATGCAATTGCAAGAGAGAGAGTTGGAAAATAGATATGGAAATAGATTTGAAAAGAAATTAATTTGATTCAAAAATAAATTTAAAAAAATAAATTTGAAATTGGAAAGTTTTAAAAATTGAAAATAGAGATTTGGAAATAGAAATTTGAAATTGGAAGTTTGAAATAGATCATGGAATTGGAAGTTGAAAAAAGTTGTGGAAATAGAAGTTTGAAAAATGTGGTAACCGCACTCATGAGGGTTGCCTATGTATCCTTTTTGAGGAATCAGGTCAGTAGTAGTTCGGACAAGGGTCCGATAGAAAATAGAAGTATGATTAGAAGAAAGAAATTTTGATTGGAAAAATTATTTGATTTGAACTTAGAATAGAGGATTGGAATTTGGAATTTGGAATTGAAAGGATTAAGAAATTGATTTGGGAAAGATTGAGGTTTAGAAAACCTAGACTTAGGAAGATAGGATTTGGTATTGAGATTAAGAAAGATTTGACTCGAATGTTTGACTTGGAAGATTTAGGAAAGACTCAGATAAGGAAAGGTTCCGTTTTAGGAAAGTTTCAATTTAGGAAGGTTTTGAAATAAGAAAAGTTTTGAAATAAGAAAGGTTTCATTTTAAGAAAGTATTGGAATTGGAAAGTTTTGAATTTGGAATGTTTTGAAATAGGGAAGTTTTGAAAATAAGAAAGTTTTGAGTTTGGAAAAGTTTTAGATTTGGAACGATTTAAAGTTTAGGAAAGTTTAGAATTTTAGAAGGATTCAAAGTTTGAGTTTTAGAAAACACTTGAAGTTAGGAAAGGTTTGAGTTTAAGAATGGTTTGAAAACTTAGATTTGAACAGTTAAGATTTGGAAAGGGATGGAATTAAGTAAGGTTTGAAAGCTTAAAGTTTAAGAAAATATTTAAAATTTTAAGTTTAAGAAACTTAAGGTTTAGGAAAGTACGAGATTATGAAGGATTCGAATTAAGAAAGATTTAGATTGGGAATGATTGAGATTCCTATTTCCTAAAACAAAGGATTGGATTTTGTTTCTAAAAGAGGTGTTTTGACTTTGTTTCCCAAAATGGAGGGTTGTATCTAGTTTCCTAAGTGGGAAGATTGGATTTGGTTTCCTAAAGGGAAGATTAGATTTAATTTCCTAAAGGGCAAGTAGGATTTGACATGGATTTGGAAAAAGGAAGTTTTAGAAACCCTAGATTTGGAAGACTATAGTTTTGATGTAGAAAAGAGGTTTTTGGAAACTTATGATTTTTTTATGTAAAAGGGAGATTTTGGAAACCTAGGTTTTAAGGCAATATTAGAAATCATACTTTTGGGAAGGAAATTAGGGTTTTCTAATTGTTAGCACTAGGGATTAACTTGGACTCTAAGAAAAGAAATTTTTAGAAAGTGAGTTTTTAGAAATGAAGACTTTTAAAAGGAAATCCTAGAGAGGAGATTTTAGAAAGTGAGTTTTGAAGAGAGAGTTTTTGGAAAGGAGAGGTTTTGGAAGGATATCTTAGAAAGGAATTTTTGGAAAGCGAATTTTGAAAATAGAGTTTTTGGAAAGGAGATTGGAGAGAGTTTTGAAAAATAGATTTTTGGAAGGAGTTTTTGAAAACAATTTTGGAAAGAAGATTAGAGAGAACTTTAGAAAGTATGTTGGAAAAGAGGTTTTTAGAGGGAGAGAATTGAAAAGAGAGTTTTTTAAAAGTATATAAAATATGTCACTTTTCTAAAGCGATTCTAACCACAAGAAGATTAGAAACACTTTAAGATAGTGGTTTTGAAAACAACAATGTTTTAAAAATATGGACCATATTGGTCACTTTAAATGTAACACTTTCTTAAAGCAACCCTAACCATGAAAAGGCTAGAATCACCCTAGGATTGTGATTTTGAAAACAAGTTTTGAAAAAGAAAGTTTTGATGCAAGTTTGAAAACAATGTTAATGCAAGCTTTTGAAAACGAGTTTGAAAACGAATTTTGAAAGAATGCAAGATCATGATATGCACAATGCAAGTTGGGGTCGTGAACATACAAGGTTAAAGGCTTCACCACATAATCAAGGGGGCCAAACCCACGTGGTCTCCGGTTAGACTAAAAGAAAGCCCCCGACACAGTGACCTTCCAATAGCCTAATCCTACACGTGGACCGGGAAGTCTCTTATTTCAAGCATGCAAGAAAGGGGGGAAGAAAATGGGGGATTAAAATAGAAGAAAATCCAAGTGGGTTCAAAGAGAGAATAGAGAGGGGGAAGATGCGTAAACTTAAATAGAGAGCCTACCTTGTGTCTTGTTTATTTTGCTTTGCTTTGCGCGCTTTGTTTTTCTTGCTTTGCTTCGGTCTTCGCTTCCGTCTTCGTCTTGATCTTCGAGAGCTTCAGTTTGTAGCACTTCAAGTCTTCAATGGATGCTTTGGAGGCTAATGAATAAGTGTATGAGTGTGTGTATGAGTATATAGGAGGCTAAGGTTTGTGTATGGAGGCTAGGGTTTGGAAAACCTAAAGAAGTTAGGGTTTAGGGAGGTTACGAGCTCTGTATATCGAAGAGTAGGGTTTTTAGACTGAGTTTTTGAACCTCTTTCACGCTGGAGGAGACTCTGTATTTATAGAGATAGGAATGAGCTAGCACCTGTTGTAGTGGCGCCATGCCAAAAAACCTTCTGGCGCCACTCCAAGCCAAAATTTGGCTTAGCGCCACTACTAGTGGTGCCAGCCACTTATAGGCAAGCAACCTATCTTCAGAAGATTTGGGCACCTGTATTAGTGACTACAATGCAATTTTTAGTCTAGCTTCACTAGGAGTGACTCCGGAAGATCCGGGAAGGATTTAAGGGACTGGGAATGGCCCGGAAGGTCGAAAAAGGGTAGGAACTCTTAGAATAGGGTCTTAGAGGTATTTGACTTGAAAAAGGATGACAAGATGTGTTGGAAGGGTTGACCGGGCCATTAGAGGCAAAACGGTCAACTGGATCGGAAAACTACCGGGATGGACTCGGCATGTCCCAGAAGAAGGCTCAACGTCTAGAAACATTATTTGGAACGTCCCAGGAGGTGACCGGTTTGATACCCAGAGCCGTTGTGGTCAGAAAAGGCGACTGGCCTACTAGGGGCAAAACTGTCATTTCGTACTAGGTTTGCCGAAACTGACTCAGAATGATCCAGAAAGATAAAGAAAGGTCAGAATACTATAAAAATCATTCTCGAGAGGTTATCGCTTTGATACCCAGAGTCGGTGTGGTCGCTGGGGCGCTGGGATGCCTAGAGGCAAAATGGTCATCTTGATCGGAAAGTCTCGAAATTGGCCCGAAACTAATTAGAAGGCACCTAATCATGCCAGATTGCTTTCAAGATAATCTTGAAAAGGTGGACTTACCATTCAGAGGACTTAGGTACTTTCTCGAGAAATGTGTCAGAAATAGGCCCAGGGGCAGTTTCGTCATTTTCACCGTAGTGGGCTAGTAGGCCCTGGTGTTGACTTGGGTTTTGAGTGTTTCCGACACTCTGATGGTGGTCCCGTGATATAGGGGTTTGTTGGCAATTCCCTATATTGACCTGTTTAAGAGTACTTCTGCTAATCTAACGATTGCGATGTTTGCAAGTACTTCCGCTACTCTGACAGTTCGTGATCATTCCTGAGACTGTCTGATCTCAGGAAGTTGTTAAATGGACTTAGGGCCTAAGGAATCAACTTTCTTATAAGGCATGCCGAAACAGACATTTCTACATTGACGGACTAACAAGCGCCAAACGTGGACCGTTCTACCATCTAGGGGACTTGGGGTCTCGTCCCGGTCGCCGGGTTTGAAAGGACTTACCGTTTCGAATAGTTCACTCAGAAACGTGCCAAATTTGAGGGTCTTATCACCTTAAGGAATCAACTTTCTCGGAAGGTGTGCCAAATTTAATTGACATTAGAAAGGAGACTTACCGTCTTCAGAAAGACGTGTCTATTGGAATTGGACCGAATAATGCCCCCAAGGGCATTTTGGATATTTTGCCTCTATTTGGGCCCGATGGGCCCACGAAACTGTTTGATTGATTGGATTAGACTTGGAAAGTTGATTTGACTCAGAATATGTCCATATTGACTTGAATATAAGTTTGGACGGACTGTAGATTACCGAGCGGTTAAAAATGGGGTGCTTACAGAATATGCAAAGGGGGAGGCCTGTATTTATAGCAAAATTTTGGACAATGGCGCATCTAGGACATGCGCCGATACTGTTCCACAGAATAAAGGCCACGTGGTACCCATTGTACTGGCTAAATCTTGACAGTTAATCAAAATTTGATCAATTTGATCAAAATCTGGGCACACGTAGCAAATGCTCCATGACCGAGAGTGTTTGTTTAAACTTTACCTCGATAATTGCACCAACCGGGAAGGTTTCGGATGAATGGGTTGCATCCACGATGTTATCCTAGGGTTTCTTATGAACTTCTAAGTTTTCAAAAAGTTTGAACGATGTTCGGAAGTGTGAGATATCATCTCGGAAAGTGTGCATGAAATCGCATATCTGTGGAGCGTCTGTGATATGCTCCTCTAGGGTTCAAAAATAGTTGTTTTGGTGCCGCATGATTGAGGCCTTCAGGAAATGCTCTCTCCGATCAAACCATACCGATGGAAAGTACTCTAGAAATACTTTCAAAAATTCCCTAATTTACGCATTTCTCAAGTCGTTTGACAGTGCGTTATAATATGAGAATTAGAGAAAAGTCAACCTCGACAGAGCGTCTGTGAGACGCTCCAGGAGTTGCTGAAAGTAGCGGTTTTTGAGCACACAATGAGGGGCTTCGGGAAGCGCCCTATCCGATCGAACCATATCGATAGAAAGATCTATGAATGAGCTTTTGGGAATTCCCCAGCTTACGTATTTCTTAAGTTGTTTGACGGTGCATTATAACTAGGGAATTGAGGCTAAAGGCAATCTTGGCAGAGCGTCTGCAAGACGCTCCAGGGAGCTTTCATTAAGTCGGGAGTGTTTAGTATCGTAAGATCCTCCTTTGGTTAAACAAAGGTGTATGACGAGACCCGCCGTTCAATATTCTAGGATCGGTGTTGTTTCGGGGCACATTTGGGTCACTAGAGGCAAAATCATCATTTTGACCGGGTTTGGTTGAAAAGGTCCAAAATGGACTAGAGTGTTATGTTAAGCATGCCAGGTCTTTCAGGGATGATCTCGAAAGAGTTTTTCACTGTTTGGTAGAATTTGTGCTGTGCTAGAGCACCTAGGGGTAAAACGGTTATTTTGACCGGAGTTAGCCGGAATGGGACTAGAGTTGGACAAAATGGCATGTTGAGTATGCCTAACTGTTTAATAACACTTTGGAAAGGTGGACTTACCATATTGATGGATTTTAAACTTTCTCAAGACGTACCTGGAGGCCTAAGGGGCAGGTTTGGTTATTAGGCCTCTATTGGGCCCAGCGGGCTTGAGAAGCGGTTGACTGATTCGATGGGGTTTGAAAGTTGATTTGGGCTTGAATGTGCTTACGAAGTTTTGAAAAGGAGTTCATTCAGGTCGGAGATTGCTGAGCAGGCAAAAATGGGATGCTTACAGCTGCCCCTCTTTCTTTGTCTTTGCTTGTGAAAGACAGAAAATGAAAAAGGCAGGATCCCATGTTAACCGCGAGGCAATCAGAGGGACCGGTGTTGAAAAACTTTGAAGAGTAAGTTATCTCGAACTGACATTCCGTTAGGTGGAATGGTACTTCGCCGTGAAGTTTTAGGGCTAACGTCTGGACATTAACTCTTGTTAAACTGACGCTCCTTCTGGCAAAATGCTGCTCCTCCGGGGAGGTTCAAGGTTGATGTCTTGAAATTGATTCTTCTCGAGCTGACACTTCGTCTGGCGGAATGCTGCTCCTTTGTGGAGGTTCAAGGTTGATATATACTTTTAAAGGGGAAAGCTCACAAACCTAATTTGCTCTTTAGGAAAAAACTAGGAAACCCAATCTGCTTTTTACTTTTTTGGAGGAAGCTTTGAAACCCAATCTGCTTTTTCGAAGAAAGCTCGAAGCCTAATCTGCTTTTTCAGAGGAAGCTCAAAAACCCAATTTGCTTTTTTTGGAAGAAGCTCAAAACCCAATCTGTTTTTTTCGGAGGAAGCTCTAAAACCCACTCTACTTTTTCGGAGGAAGCTTGGAAACCCAATCTGCTTTTTTGGGAAAAGTTCTGAAACCCAATTTGTGTTTTTGGAGGAAACTCAAAAACCTAATATGTTTTTTTTTTTTTTTGGAGGAAGCTTGAAAACCCAATCTGCTTTTTTAGGGAAAGCTCTGAAACCCAATCTTCTTTTTCGGAGGAAGCTCAAAAACCCGATCTGCTTTTTCGGGGGAAGCTCAGAAACTCAATCTGCTTTTTCGAAGAAAGTTCGAAACCTAATCTGTTTTTTTGGAGGAAGCTCAAAAACTCAATCTACTTTTTTGGGGAAAGCTCTGAAACCCAATCTGTTTTTTCGGAGGAAGCTCGAAAGCCCAATTTACTTTTTTAGAGGAAGCTTAAAAACCCAATCTACTTGTTCGAGGGAAGCTTTGAAACCCAATCAGCTTTTTCAGAGGAAGCTCAAAAACCCTATCTACTTTTTGAAATGAAGCTCTGAAACCCAATCTGCTTTTTTCGGAGGAAGCTCGAAACCCAATCTACTTTTTTTGAAAGAAGCTCTGAAACCCAATTTGTTTTTTCGTGGGAAGCTTGGAAACCCAATATTTGCCGATATAAGGGATTTGCTTGCAGTTCTTTCATCTTGAATGTTGGAGAAGATGACATTTGCTTTTTCTTGGATTTAGATTTTTGGAGAGTAATGTTCCTTTGATGTGTTGATTGTTGACTTTTGCCTCTAATTGGCATGGCGGAATTCTGGGTAAGGTGCTTCCTTGGGTTCTTGAATTTGGTTTTGGAGGGGGTGAGGCCTTCTTTTGAAAGGTTTGAGGTATTTAGAAGGTCGAACGTCTATAGGTCAGTTTTCCTTGAGTGGATCAACTGGTTTACAATTGAATGGGAGGTGTAGGGTGGGTCGTTGCCCCAGTTTTTACAATTTGAAGAGGCTGAGTTAGACTGACATTAATTGGGGTGGTCGAGGGTGGGTCATTGCCCTATTCTCTATAGTTTTGAAAAAGGTTGGATTTGGCTGTTCATGGTTGATTGGGGAGATCGAGGGTGATTCAATGCCCCATTCTCTATTTCTTGCTGTCTATGGATGACAATTTGGGCTTTTTGGGATGTACGCCATTTCTTTTGCAATGTGTTTGGATTCTGGACGATAGACCTTCAGGAATGTTGTGCTTTTGCTTTGGGACACCTTTTCTTTTGTAATCACCTGAACACTTGTTAGTGTATTTTGTTAGACATGTCGTTTGATATATACTGTATAAGTCCACCACAGGTTAAAATGAATGCACATCATACTTTTGGATGAATGCACAGGTTGATACATAAGAAAATGAGTGTATGTCATACTTTTTGATGAATGTGTAAGGATAGAATTAAACGTATATCCTATTTTTTGATGGATGCTCACGCAGGGATGGAATTAAATGCATGTCATGTTTCTTGATGAACGCATAGAGATGAATTTTGAATACATGTCATACTTTTTGATGAATGCACATACATGAATGCATATCATCCTTTTTTTATGAATGCATCCACAAGAATGGTATTGGATGTATGTCATACTTTTTGATGAATGTATGAACAGATATGGTTTGTACAAGAATTAAAATGAATGCTTGTCATACAAGTTAATACAAGTATGGAAATGAATGCACATGTTTAATACATGGAATGCATATCATACTTTTTGATGAATGCATGAACATGTATGGTTTATATGGGAATTGAAATGAATGCATGTCATACTTTTTGATGAGTGCACAGGCTTATGCATAAATGGAATTAAATCCATGTCATACTTTTTGATGAATGCACAAGATTATACAATAATGGAATTAAATGCATGCTATGCTTTTTGATAAATGCATATAGATGGAATTTTGAATGCATGTCATACTTTTTGAAGAATGCTTGTCATGCAAGTATGCACATGTTTAATACATGGAATGGAATTTAATGTATATCATACTTTTTGATGAATTCATGAACATGTATGATTTATATGGGAATTGGAATTGAATGCATGTCATGCAGGTTGATACGGGTATGGAAATCGGTGCACAAGTTTTATACATAGAACGAAGTTTAATGCATACCCCAGGAATGGCCCAAGATTTATGTTCAGTTGTAGGAGTTATGTCTCAGAATTAGGCAATCTTTTTAACTTTTGTTCTTCTCTTGGGATTCCCCTTTCTAATTTTGCACTTTTCTTGTCAGGATGTGATAGCACTTGCACCATTCTCAGAGATTTGATCCATTGACTCATTTTTCCCTCTCTCTTTTGCCGAAAAGGAAAACTTCTCTAGGTGGACCTCTTGAGTGACAGCCGATATCACCCCTTTGGCAAAGCAACTTGTAGCTTCCTTCCTCAATCAGAGAAGACTTTACTTAGGATCGTAATGTAGGCCAAGTTTAAGGATTGTAAGAACTAAAGGGATACATAGGCCCAAATCATTAAATTCAACAGGGGTTGTATGAACCAGAACCACCTTTTGCAAGAAATGAATTTTGCCCCTGTATGTTCCATTCTTTTTAGATGTTGTTGTTTCTTTGTTCAAGCTCATATAGACAAAGCAATTTTTCTTAATCTGAGAGGACTTTAATTTGGACTGTAATATGGGCTAGGTGATGGGGTATTTGAAAGGAAGGATAAAGGCTCAAAACCTATTATATTTGCTAGGCTCTTGAAGACCTATGATCACCTTTGACAAGTGGCTCCTACTCTTGTCGTTCTTCTGGACTTTTCTCTTTGTTGGGAGACTCGCTTCTCTTTTGTCCTTCTGTTGTCGTATTGGATGACTCTATCTTCTCTTGGAAATCATCATTCATTAATTGTGTTTGAAAAATTTGCCCTTATCTTCTCTTGATGGCTTTCTCCATTTTTTTTTAAAGATTCTTCTCTATATTGAAAAACTTGCTTTTATGCTTGCTCCTAGAGATTTTGTCAACACTGCATTTTTTTTTTTTTTTTTGGATATCATCATTCATTTATCGTGTGCTCTCTTGGATATCACTATTCATTCATTACGCGCTTTCTTGGAGATCACCATTCGTTCACTGCTTGTTCTCTTGAAAATTATTATTTGCTGCATGCACTTTGGGAAATCATCACACATTAATGGTTTTGCTTTGACCCAGTGTGGGCGATGATCATTAGGTCGGCTAAATGATAGGAATGTAACTGGCTCAAGTGGGCTTTGCAAGGGTCATGTAAGCACCCTATTTTTTACTGCACGGCAGTCTATAGTTCGTCCAGATTTGATTTCAAGTCAATATGAACATATTTTAGATTTCCCAAGTCTAATCCTATCTAATCGTCGTTTTGCGGGCTCACAAGGCCCAAATAGAAGTAAGATGACCAAAATGCCCTTGTGGGCATTGTTCGGTCCGATCCAATTAGGCGTGTCTTTCCAAAGGCTATAAGTCCCCTTTTCATATTCCCATAGGCAAGTCTTTCCAAAGACAGTAAGTCCCCTTTCCCTTTCCAATAGGCACATCTTTCCGAAGATGGTAAGTCCCCTTTCCAAATCCAACAGGCACGCCTTTCCGAAGACGGTAAGACCCCTTTTCAATTCCTTTTCCAATTCCAATGCCTCTCTCGAGAAAGCTGATTCCTCGAGACGGTAAGGCTATTCAATCTGGCAAGTTTTCTGAAGAAAGTCTCTTCGGAACGGTAAGTCCCTTTAAACCTGTCGACCGAGATAAGGACCAAGTCCCCTAGATGGTAGAGCGGTTCACCTTTGGCACCTACTAGCCCGCCAATGCAAAAATGTCCGTTTTGGCACACCTTCCAACAAAGTTGACTTCTTAGGCGCTAAGTCCCTTTAGCAGCTTCCCGAGTGTCACGCCCAGATTTTTCGCACTCGAGGAATACACACATAAGCAGGAAAAATGCTGTACTCTCACATTAGAACTCACCCTCGTAGAAGAATGAGTGCGGCTAAGTTTGAATTGAAAATTTGATTTGAATAAAGGGCTTTTAGAAAAAGATTTAGAGTCGCCACCTAACTTGATTAAAGTGAGTTAGGTCAGCTAAAAACTAAGCACAATCTAAAAACTACCCTTAGGGTTTTTGGAAAATGATTTTGAAAATATTTCCTCAAGAGAGGGTTTTTAAGAAAACAAGTTGTTTGGCAACTTTTAGAAAATATTTAAGCCCTTTTTAGAAAATAACTCCATTTTGGTCTTTCAAAAACAATAATCTAGGTTCGGAGGTTGGTTACGTGTAGGGAAGATGCACTAAGCCATCAGCCTACCCCGTCCTTTCGGTACCTACATGTCAATCTATCCTAGATTCACCTATGAGAGTTTTCAGCTAATTATTATTCAATTCTATTCACTTTGAAAAACAATGTTTGAAAAGAAACTAACATGATGCATGATATGCAAGTACAAGAAAAGAGACTTGATTTGGAAATAGATTTAAAAAGAATTTGTTTGATTTGAAAAGAAAGAGATAGAAGCTTGAATTTGGAAAAAAGGTTTGGGAAATTGAAATTGAAGATTGAAAATAGAAATAGATCATAGAATTAGAAACTTGAAGAAAATTGTAGGATTGGAAATTGGAAAGAAGTTGTAGAAATAGAAGGTTGAAAAATATTGTGGAATTTGAGATTTGAAAAATGTGGTGACTGCACCCATGAGGGTTGCCTACGTATCCTTTTCGAGGAATCAGGTGAGTCGTAGTTCGGACAAGAGTCCGATTGAGAATAGAAATGTTGATTTTGAAAAGAGAAATTTTGATTGGAAAAAGGATTTGATTTGAATTTAGAACAGAAGATTGGAAATTGGAATTTAGAATTTTGGAATTGAAGAGATTGGATTTTGATTTGAAAAGATAGAACTTGGAAGAAAGATTTAGACTTATTTTGGAAAGATGGAGGTTTAAGAAACCTAGACTTAGGAAAGATTTGACTCGACTTGGAAGGTTTTGGAGATTAGGAAAGATTGGATTTAGGAAATGTTTGAATTAGGAAAGGTTCAAATTAGGAAAGTGCCATCTTAGAAAAGTTTCGATTTGGAAAGTTCCGCTTTAAGAAAGTTTTCGAAATAGGAAAGTTTTGGAATTAAGAAAGTTTCAACTTGGGGAAAGTTTTGAAATTGGAAAGTTTCGTTTTAAGAAAGGTTTTGAAATAGGAAAGTGTTGAATTTAGAAATGTTTTGAATTAGGAAAAGTTTAGTTTAAGAAAGGTTTAAAATTTGGAAAGCTTCAAGTTAAGAAAGTTTTGAATGGAAAGTTTAGAATTTTAGAAAGATTTTAAAACAGGAAAGATTTAGAAAAGGTTTGAATTAAGAAAGTTTCAACTTAAGAAAGTTTTGAATTAAGAAAATTTTGAGTTTTGAAAGCTTTGGATTTGGAAAGATTTGAAGTTTTAGAAAAGTTTAGAATTTAGAAATGTTTGGAAGTTTAGAAAGAGTTAACTTAAGAAAATTTTGAATTTAGAAAGCTTTGAATTTGAAAAGATTTGAAATTTGGAAAGTTTAAGATTTAGAAAGTTTTAGAGTTTTAGAAAATCTTGAGATTAGGAAATGTTTGAGTTTAAGAAAGATTGGAAAACCCAGTTTTGGAAAGTTAAGATTTAAAAAGGGGTAGAGTTAGGAAAGGGTTGAATTAGGAAAGATTTGAAAGTTGAGTTTTAAAATTTGGGAAAGACTTTTATGTTTAGGTTTTGGAAACTTAAGATTTAGGAAAGTAGGAGATTAGGAAGGAGGTGAGTTAGGAAAGAGTTGGATTAGGAAGGGATTAGATTTTGTTTCTAAAAGAGAAAGTTTGATTTTGTTTCCAAAAACGGAAAATTGTATCTAATTTCCTAAATGAGAATATTGGACTTGGTTTCCTAAAGGGATGGTAGGATTTGACAAGGATTTAGAAAGAGAGGTTTTAAAAACCCTAGATTTGGAAGACTATAATTTTGATGTAGAAAAATAGGTATTCGAAATATGTGGAGTTTCGATGTGAAAAGGGAGATTTTGGAAATCTAGGTTTTAAGACAAGTTTGAAAACCATGTTTTTGGAAAGAAAATTAGGGTTTCCTAATTATGGGTTCTAGGGCTTGACTTGGGCTCTAAGGAAAGGGATTTTTGGAAAGTGCGTTTTTAGAAATGAAGATTTTAGAAGGAAAATCCTAGAGGGGAGTTTCTAGAAGGAAGATTTTAGGAAGAGAGTTTTTAGAAAGATTTTTGGTAGAAGATTGTTGAAGAGAGCTTTTGGAAAGATTTTTTAGGGAGTGTTTTTAGAAAGGGGATTTTGGGGAGAGGATTTTGGAAAGGAGTTGAAAAAGGGAGTTTTGAAAAATAAATTTTTGGGAGGAGTTTTTGAAAACAACTTTGGAAAGGAGAGTTTTAGTAAAGTATGTTGAAAAAGAGATTTTTAGGAAAAGAGATTTTTGGAAATAGAGTTTTTTGGAAAGTATAAAAACATCTCGCTTTCCTAAAGCGATTCTAACCATAAGAGGGCTATAACCACTTTAAGATAGTGGTTTTGAAAATAACAAGATTTGAAAATATGAACCATGAAAGTCACTTTGCATATAACACTTTCCTAAAGCAATCCTAGCCATAGAAAAGCTAGAATCACCCTAGGATTGTGATTTTGAAAACAAGTTTTGAAAAAGAGGATTTTGATACAATTTTGAAAACAAGTTTAATGCAAGCTTTGAAAACAAGTTTGAAAACGATTTCTTGAATATGCAAGATTGTGATATGCACAATGCAAATTGGGGGTCGTGAACATACAAGGTTACGGCTTCACCACATAATCAAGGGGGCCGAACCCACGTGATCTCCAGTTAGACTAAAAGAACGCCCCTGACACGGTGACTCTCCAATAGTCCAATCCTACACATGGACCGGGAATTCCCTTGTTTCAAACATGCAAAGAAAGGGGGGAAAAGAGATGGGGGATTAAAATAGAGAAAACCCAAGTGGGTTAGGAAAGAGAAGAGAGAGGGGGAAGTGCGGAAATTTAAAGAGAACGCCTACCGTATGTCTTGTTTATTTTGTGCGCCTTGCTTGTCTTCAGTCTTCGTCATGATCTTCGTCTTCAATTTTCAAGAGTTGTCTTCAATCTTCAAACTTCAGATTGCAGCTCTTCAAGTCTTCAAAAGAGGGTTGGAGGCTAGTGTATAAGTGTATGGGAGTGTGTATGAGTGTATAGAAGGCTAGGGTTTAGTGTATGGTGGCTAGGGTTTCGAAAACCTAGGTAAGCTAGGGTTTAGGGAGAGTTCGAGCTCTGTATATTGAATATTGGTGTTTTTAGACTGATTTTGCAGACCTCTTTCACGCTGAAGGAGGCTCTGCATTTGTAGAAGTGGAATAGACCTGACTCATGTTGTAGTGGCGCCAGGCTGTAAGCACCCTATTTTTTGACCGCTTGGTAGTCTACACTCCGTCCAGACTTGTTTTCAAGTCATTGTGGGCATATTCTTATCGAAACCAATTCCCTAGGTCCAAATCACGTCTGTCCATTGCTTCGCGGGCCTGTCAAGCCCAAATAAAGGCAAAATGACCAAAATGCCCTTAGGGGCATTGTCCTTTCCCTTCCAATTCCAATCCCACTCTCGAGACAGTTTATTCCTCGAGACGGTTCCAATCCAGGCACGTCTCTTCAGAGATGGTAAGATCCCTTTCCAATCCCACTCTCGAGACAATTTATTTCTCGAGACGGTTCATATCCAGGCACGTCTCCTCGGAGACGATAAGTCCCCTTTCCAACCCCTCTCTCGAGACAGTTTATTCCTCGAGACGGTTCCAACTCAGGCACGTCTCTTCGGAGACGATAAGTCCTCTTTCCAATCCCTCTCTCGAGACAGTTTATTCCTCGAGACGGTTCGAGTAGCCAAACTACTCACAAAACTGTTAGAGTAACGGAAATACTCACAAATAGGTCGATATAAGGAATTGGCAACAAACCCCTGTATCACGACAACCGCCGTTAGAGTGGCGGAAACACTCAAAACCTAGGTCAACACCAGTGTCCGTTAGCCCACTTCGGTGAAAAATGACCAAACTGCCCTTTAGACCTTTTTTGAGACTTTCCGGTCAAGATGACCATTTTGCCCCTAGGCATCCGAATGCCCCGGCAACCATACCAACTCTGGGTATAAAATCGGTAACCCTCTGAGATTGCTTTTTATAGTACTCTCAACCTTCGTTTATCTTTCCGGATCACTCCGAGTCAGTTCCGGCCAACCCGGTACAAAATGACCGTTTTGCCCCTAGTGCGCCGGTCTCCTTTTTTTTACCACACCGGCTCTGGGTATCAAACTGGTAACTTCCTGAGACTACTTTTTATAGTGTTCTCAACTTCCTTTTACCTTTTCAGATCATTCCGAGTCAGTTTCGGCCAACCCGGTGCGAAATGACCGTTTTGCCCCTGGTGGGCTGGTCTCCTTTTCCGACCACGCCGGCTCTGGAAATCAAACCGGCAACCTCTGGGAACATTCTGAATAATGTTTTCGGATTCCAAGTCTTCTTCCGGTCCGATTGACCGTTTTATCCCTAAAGGCCCGGTCAACCTTTCCAACATATCATATCCTCACTTTTCAAGTCAAATACCTCTAGGACACTATTTTTAGTGTTCCTGCTCCTTTCCGGCCTTCCGGGTCATTCTCGACTCCCTCAAATCATTCCCGGACTTTCTGGAGTCACTCCTAGTGAAGTCAAGCTAAAAATTGCATGGTAGTCACTAGTACAAGCGTCCAAATCTAGTCAAAGATACGTTGCTTTCCGACCTTAAATATTTCCTAAATGGCTGGCGCCACTAGTAGTGGTGCCAAGCCAAAAAATGGCCTGGCGCCACTCCTAGTGGCGCCTGTGTAAACTTTGGCCTGGCGCCACTGCAACAGGCGCCAGTGTTATCCAACTTCTATAAATATAGAGCCTTATTCAACCTGAAAAGGATCCGCAAATTCAACCTAAAAATCATATAGTTCGATATACAGAGCTCGAACACTCCAAGAACCCTAGCCTCCTTAGGTTTTCCAAACCCTAGCCACCATACACTAAACCCTAGCCTCCTATACACTCATACACACTCCCACACACTCATACACTAGTCTTCAACCATCATTTGAAGACTTGAGAGCTGCTATCTAAAGCTTGAAGACAACTCTTAAAGATTGAAGACGAAGATCAAGACGAAGACCGAAGAAAGCAAGGCGCGCAAAATAACAAGACATACGGTAGGCTCCCTATTTTAAAATTTTGCACTTCCCCCCTCTCTCTTCTCTCTCCTAACCCACTTGGGTTTTCTCTATTTTAATCCCCCATCTCTTTTCCCCCCTTTCTTTGCAAGCTTGAAATAAGAGGATTCCCGGTCCTTGTGTAGGATTGGGCTATTGGAGAGTCACCGTGTCGGGGGCTTTCTTCTAGTCTAACAAGAGACCACGTGGGTCTGGCCCCTTTGATTATGTGGTGAAGTCTCAGCCTTGTATGTTCACGACCCCAAATTGCATTGTGCATATCATAGTCTTGCATCTTCCAAAGTTCGTTTTCAAACTCGTTTTCAAAACTGTTTTCAAACTTGTTTTCAAAATTCCATCAAAATCTCTTTTTCAAAAACTTGTTTTCAAAACCACAATTCTAGGGTGATTCTAGCCTTTTCGTGGCTAGGGTTGCTTTAGAAAAGTGTTACATTAAAAGTGACCTTTTTGGTCTATATTTTCAAATCTTATTGTTTTCCAAAACCACTTTCTTAAAGTGGTTCTAGCCTTCTTATGGCTAGAATCGCTTTAGGGAAGTGAGACGTTTTCATACCTTCCAAAAACTTTCTTTTCAAATCTCTTCCTAAAAAATCTCTTTCAATATACTTTCCTAAAACTCTCCTCTTCAAAGTTGTTTTCAAAAACTTCATCCCAAAATCTATTTTTCAAAACTCCCTTTTTCAACTCCTTTCCAAAATCCTCTTCCCAAAATCCACTTTCTAAAAACGTTCCCCAAAAATCTTTCCAAAAACTCTCTTCAACAATCTTCAACCAAAAACCTTCCTAGAAAAACTCTCTCTAAAAATCTTTCCAAAAACTCTCTTTTCAAAATCTTCCTTCTAGAAATTCCCCTTTAGGATTTCCTTCCAAAATCTTCGTTTCCACAAACACACTTTCCAAAAAACTCTTTCCTTGGAGCCCAAGTCAAGCCCTAGAACTCACAATTAGGGAACCCTAATTTTCTTTCCAAAAACATGGTTTTCAAACCTTGCCCCAAACCTAGGTTTTCAAAATATCTTGTTTTCACATCCAAACTATACATGTTTCCAAAACCTCTTTTCTACGTCAAAACTATAATTTTTCAAAACTAGGGTTTCTAGAATCTCCCTTTCCGAATCCTTGCCAAATCCTATCTTCCCTTTAAGAAACCAAATCAAATCCCCCCACTTAGGAAGCCAAATCCAATTCCCCCGTTTAGAAAACCAAATCCAATCCTCCGTTTTTGGAAACAAAATCAAACATTTGCTTTTAGAAACCAAATCCAATCCCTTCCTAATCCAAACCTTTCTTAATTCAATTCCTTCCTAAACCATGAGTTTCCAAAACTTAAACTTTAAATCTTTCCTTAAATTTCAAAATCCAACTCTTTCCTAATTTAACTCATTCCTAATCTTTCACTTTCCTAAATTTTAAGTTTCCAAAACTTGAACATAAAAATCTTTCTTAAATTTTAAAACTCAACTTTCAAATCTTTCTTAATTCAACCCTTTCCTAATTCTACCCCTTTCCAAATCTTGACTTTCCAAATTCAAGTTTTCAAATCTTCTCCTAAACTCAAACCTTTCCTAATCTCAAGATTTTCTAAAAAACTCTAAAATTTTCAAAATCTTAAACTTTCTAAATTTTAAATCTTTCTAAAATTTAAGCTTTCCAAATTCAAAACTTTCTTAACTTGTAACTTTCTAAATTCTAAGTCTTTCCTAAACTAAACTTTTCCTAATTCAAAACATTTCTAAATTCAACACTTTCCTATTTCAAAACTTTCCTATTTCAAAACATTCCAATTTTCAAAACTTTCCTAAGTTGAAACTTTCTTAAGTTCCGAACTTTCCTAATTCAAAACTTTCCTAATTTGAAACTTTCCAAAAATGAAACTTTCCTAATTCGAAACTTTCCTAAATCGGACATTTCCTAATTCGAACATCTCCTAAAATCCAATCTTTCCAAATCTTCCAAGTCCAACGTTCGAGTCAAATCTTTCTTAATCTCAAGTCTTTCCTAGGTCTCCTATCTTTCTTAAGTCTAGGTTTTCTAAACTTCCATCTTCCCAAAACCAAGTCTTTCCAAAGCAAGTCCAATCTCCTCAATTTCAATTTCCAATCTTCTCTTCTAATTTCAAATCAAATTCAATTTCCAATTCAATCTCTTTTTCAAATCAATTCTTCTATTTTCGATCGAACTCTGGTCCGAACTACGACTGACCTGATTCCCCCAAAGGGATACGTAGGCAACCTTCATAGGTGCGGTCACAACACTTTCCAAACTTTCAATTCCACCCTCATGGGTGCGGTTTCCAAAATCTTTCCAAATCTCAAATTCTAATCTATTTTCAAAATTCCAATTTCAAAATTTCTATTTTCAAAATTCTATTTTCAAATTTTCAAATTTTCCAATTTCAATTTCATCTCTTCAAATTTATTTTCAAATCAAATCAATCTTTTTCCAAATCTATTTTTCCATTATCTTTTCTTGCACTTGCGTATCATGCATCATGTTAGTTTCTTTTCAAGCATTGTTTTTCAAAGTGGATAGGATTGGGCAATAGTTAGTTGAAGACTCTCATAGGTGAACCTAGGGTAAATTGACATGTAGGTATCGAAAGGGCGGGGTAGGGTGATAGCTTAGTGCATCTTCCCTACATGTAACCAACCTACGAATCTAGAATCACTGATTTCAAAGACCAAAACGGAGTTATTTTTCAAAAAGGGCTAAATATTTTCTAAAGGTTGCCAAACAACCTGTTTTCCTAAAAACCCTCTCTTGAGGAGATATTTTCAAAATTGTTTTCCAAAAACCCTAAGTGTAGTCTTCGGATTATTCTTAGTTTTTAGGTGACCTAATTCACCTTAATCAAGTTATGTGGCGACTCCGAATCTTTTTCAAAAGCCCTTTATTCAAATCAATTTTCAATTCAAACCTAGTCGCGCTCATTGTTCTAGGAGGGTGAGTTCTAACTAGAGAATACAGTGTTTTTCCCACTTGTGTGAGTATTCCTCGAGTGCGAAAAATCTGGGCGCGACATAGGCCAAAAATGCTTCTGGCGCCACTAGGAGTGGTGCTAGGCCAAATATTGGCTTGGCGCCACTACTAGTGGCACCAGCCAATTAGGAAACTATTAAGGTCGGCAAGCAACGTATCTTTGACTAGATTTGGGCGCATGTACTAGTGACTACCATGCAATTTTCAGCCTCGCTTCACTAGGAGTGGCTTCGAAAAGTCCGGGAATGATTTGAAGAGGCCGGGAATGACCTGGAAGGTCAAAAAAGAGCAGGAATACTTAGAATAGTGTCCCGGAGGTATTTGGCTTGAAAAATGAGGACAGGATGTGTCGGAAGGATTGACTAGGCCATTAAAGGCAAAACGGTCAATCGGGCCGGAAAGCTGCCGGGACAGACCCGGAATGTCCCAAAAGAAGACTCGAGATTTGGAAATATTATTCAGAATGTTCCCAAAGGTTTCCAGTTTGATACCTAGAGCCGGTATGGTCGGAAAAGGCGACCGGCCCTCTAGGGGCAAAACGGTCATTTTGCACCGGGTTTGCCGAAATTGGCTCGAAATGATCCGGAAAGGTAGAGGAAGGTTGAGAATACTATAAAAAGCATTCTCAGGAGGTTACCGATTCGATATCCAGAGCCGGTGTGGCTAGAAAAATGTGGCCGACCCACCAAGGGCAAAATGGTCATTTTGCACCGGGTTTGCCGGAATTGACTCGGAATGATCCAAAAAATTAGAGGAAGGTCGAGAATACTATAAGAAGCATTCTCGGGAGGTTACCAGTTTGATACCTAGAGCCGGTGTAGTTCCCGGGGCATTCGAATGCCTTGGGGCAAAATGGTCATCTTGACCGAAAAGTCTCGGAATTGGCTCGAAACTGACTAGAAGGCACCTAATCATGCTGGATTGCTTTTAAGACAATCCTAGAAGGTTGGACTCACCGTTCTAAAGACTCAGGTGTGGTCTCGAGAAATGTGTTGGAAAAGGCCCAAGGGGCAGTGTGGTTATTTTTCACCTATGTGGGCTAGCAGGCACTGGTGTTGACTTGGGTTTTGAGTGTTTCCGTCACTCTGACGGCGGTCACGTGATACAGAGGTTTGTTGGCAATTCCCTATATCGACTTGTTTGTGAGTATTTCCGCTACTCTAACGGTTCGCGATCATTCCTGAGACTGCCTGATCTCGGGAAGCTGCTAAAGGGACTTAGCACCTGAGAAGTCAATTTTCTTGGAAAGCATGCTTAAACGGACATTTTTGCATTGGCAGGTTAGCAGGCACCAAAGGTGGACCATTCTACCATCCAGGGGACTTGGGGTCTCGCCTTGGTCGACAGGTTTAAAGGCACTTACCGTTTCAAAGAGATTTTCTTCGAAAAACGTGCCGGACCGTCTCGAGAAATAAACTATCTCGAGAGAGGGATTGAAATTGGAAAAGGGTCTTATCATCTTCGAAAAGACGTGCCTGATTGGAGTAGATTTACCGTCTCGAGGAATAAACTATCTCGAGAGAGGGATTGGAATTGGAAAGGGATCTTATCGTCTTCGGAAAGACGTGCCTAATTTGGAATTGGATTTACCGTCTCGAGGAATCAACTATCTCGAAAGAGGGATTGGAATTGAAATTGGAAAGGGGACTTACCGTCTTCGGAAAGACGCGCCTGATTTGGAATAGATTTACTGTCTCGAGGAATCAACTGTCTCGAGAGAGGGATTGGAGTTGGAATTGGACATGATAATGCCCCTAAAGGCATTTTGGTCATTTTGCCTCTATTTGGGCCTGGTGGGCCCACGAGCAATGGACAGATGAAATTTGGACTTAAAGAGTTGGCTTCGATTGGAATACGTCCATATTGACTTGAGTACAAGTCTGGACGGAGTGTAGACTGCCGAACGGTAAAAAATGGGGTGCTTACACTGAGATCAGGTAATCTTGGGAATGATCGCGAACCGTCAGAGTAGCGGAAGTACTCGTAAATAGGTCGATATAGGGAATTGCCAACAAACCCCTACAACACGAGACCGCCGTTAGAGTGGCAGAGACACTCAAAACCCAGGTCAACACCAGTGCCTGCTAGCCCACTTCTGTAAAAAAAAAAAACCAAACTACCCCTAGGGCTATTTTTCGGCACGTTTCTCGAGACAATACCTAAGTCTTTAGAATGGTAAGTCCACCCTTCCAAGATCATCTTAAAAGTAATTCGGCATGATTAGGTGTTTTCTAGTCAGTTTCGGGCCAAATCTGAGGCTTTCCGGTCAGGATAACTATGTTGCCCCTAGGCATCCGAACGCCTCAAGGATCACACTGGCTCTGGGTATCAAACCGGTAACCTCCCAAGAATGTTTTTTATAGTATTCCCGACCTTCCTTTATCTTTCCGAATCATTCCAATTCAATTCCGGCAAACCTAGTGCAAAATGACCGTTTTGCCCTTGGTAGGTCGGTCGCCCTTTCCGACCACACCGGCTATAGGTATCAACCCGGTAACCTCCTAGGACATTCTAAATAATGTTTCCAAGCCTTGAATCTTCTTCTGGGACATTCCGAGTCCATCCCGGTAGTTTTTCGATTTAGTTGACCGTTTTGCCCTTAATGGCTCGGTTAACCATTCCAATAAATCTTGCCATTCTTTTTCAAGTCTACTACCTTTGGGACACTGTTTTAAGTGTTCCTATCCTTTTCCAACCTTCCGGACCATTCTTGGTCCCTTGAAACCTTCCCGGACCTTCCAGAGTCACTCCTAGTAAAGCCAGGCTAAAAATTACATGGTAGTCACTAGTACAAGCACCCAAATCTTCTCAAGATACGTTGCTTGCCGAACTTAAAACTTTCCTAACTAGCTGGTGCCACTAGTAGTGGTGCCAATGTAAACTTTGGCTTGGCGCCACTGCAACAGGTGCCAGGTCATTCCTTTGTCTATAAATACAGAGCCTCCTCCAGCATGAAGGAGGTCCTCAAACTCAGTCTAAAAATCATACTTTTCGATATACAGAGCTTATAACCTCCCTAAACCCTAGCTTCTTTAGGTTTTCCAACCCCTAGCCTCTATACACCAACTCTAGCCTTCTATACACTCATACACACTCTCCTATACTCATACACTAGCCTCCAAAGCCTCTATTGTAGACTTGAAGTGCTGCAATCTGAAGCTCTTGAAGATAGAAGCAAACACTCGAAGATCAAGACGAAGATCAAGATGAAGACTAAAGCGAAGACCAAAGCAAAGCAAGGCAAAGCCCGCAAAGCAAAGCAGAATAAAGAAGACACAAGGTAGGCTTCCTATTTACATTTACACATCTTCCCCCTCTCTTCTCTCTCATAACCCACTTAGGTTTTCTTTTATTTTAATCCCCCATCTTCTTCCCTCCCCCCCCCCCCCCCCCCCCTCCCCCTTCCTTTACATGCTTGAAACAAGAGATTTCCCGGTCCATTTGTAGGATTAGGTTATTGGAGAGTCACCGTGTCGGGGGCTTTCTTTTAGTCTAACCGGAGACCAGGTGGGTTCGGCCCCCTTAATTATGTGGCGAAACCTTTAACCTTGTATGTTCACGACCCTAACTTGCATTGTGCATATCATGATCTTGCATTCTTCCAAAATTCGTTTTCAAATTCATTTTCAAAACTTGCATTAACATTATTTTCAAACTTGCATCAAAACCTTCTTTTCAAAATCACAACCCTAAGGTGATTCTAGCCTTTTCATGGTTAGGGTAGGAAAGTGTTACATTTAAAGTGACCAATATGGACCATATTTTCAAAACATCATTGTTTTCAAAACCACTAACTTAAAGTGGTTCTAATATTCTTATGGTTAGAATCACTTTAGGAAAGTGAGATATTTTTATAAATTTTCTAAAAACTCTCTTTTCAAATCTTTCTTTCTAAAAACCTCTTTTCTAACGTGCTTTCTAAAAAACTCTCTTTTCGAATCTTTCCTCCTAAAAATCTCTTTTCCAACATACTTTCTAAAAACTCTCTCCAATCTCCTTTCCAAAATTGTTTTCAAAAACTCCCTCCAAAAATCTATTTTTCAAAAACTCTTTTTGAAACTCCTTTCCAAAAACACTCTCCTTGAAATTTACTTTCTAAAAGTGATTCCTAGGTCTCCTTCCTAGAAAAACTCTTTTTCAAACTCCTTTCCAAAAACACTCTCCTTGAAATTCACTTTCTAAAAGCGCTCCCCAGGTCTCCTTCCTAGAAAAACTCTTTCCAAGAACTCTTTCCAAAAATGCCTTCTTCAAATTCACTTTCTAAAAACACTCCCTAAAGGCTTTCCTAAAAATTTGTTTTCTAAAAACTCCTCTCTAGGATTTATTTCCAAAAATCCCTCTTTACAAAAAATTCACTTTCCAAAAACTCCTTTTTAGGATTTATTTCCAAAAATCCCTCTTTCCAAAAAATTCACTTTCCAAAAACTCTTTCCTTAGAGCCTAAGTTAAACCCTAGAGCCAATAATTAGGAAACCCTAATTTTTCTTCCCAAAAACATGATTTCCAATCACTTATTTTGACCTCAAAACCTAGGTTTCTAAAACCTCTTGTTTTCTACATCAAAATTATATATATTTCCAAAACCCCTATTTGCTACATCAAAACTATAGTCTTCCAAATCTAGGGTTTCTAAAACTTCTCCTTCCAAAATCATGCCAAATCCAATCTCCCATTTAGGAAACTAGATTCTATTCTCCGTTTTTGGAAACAAAATTAAAACATCTCTTTTAGAAACAAAATCTAATCCCTTGCTTTAGGAAATGGGAATCTCAATCCTTCCAAACCCAAATCTTTTCTAATTCAACTCCTTCCTAATCTAGTACTTTCCTAAACCATAAGTTTTCCAAAACTTTCAAATCTTTCCTTAAACATTAAGCTTCCAAATCTTTCCTAATTCAACCCTTTCTTAATTCCATCACTTTCCAAATCTTAACTTTCCAAATCTAAGTTTTCAAACCCTTCTTAAACTCAAAACCTTTCCTAATTTTAAGAATTTCTAAAACTCAAATTTCAAATCTTTCCAAATCTAAAACTTTCTAAACTTTCCAACTTTCAAAACTTCCCTATTTCAAAACATTCCAAATTCAAAACTTTCCAATTTCAAAACTTTCTTAAAATGGAAACTTCCCTAATTCAAAATATTTCCTAAATTGAAACTTTCCTAAACCAAAACTTTCCTAAAATAAAACTTTCCTAAAACGAAACTTTCCTAATTCGAACCTTTCCTAATTTCAACTTTCCTAATCTTCCAAGTCCAACATTTGAGTCGAATCTTTTTGAATCCCAAGTCCTTCTTCAAACCTTTCTTTCCTAAGTCTAGGTTTTCTGAAACCAAGCTTTCCAAAATCAAATCTTCTAATCAATATCTCTTTCTTCCAATCATACCTTCTATTTTCTATTGGACTCTTGTCTGAACTACAATTGACCTAATTTCTCAAAAAGGATACGTAAGCAACCCTCCTAGGTGCAGTCACAGCTTTTTTCAGATCTCCAATTCTACAATCTTCTTCAAGTTTCTAATTACATGATCTATTTCAAACTTTCAATTACAAATTTCTATTTCCAAATCTCTATTTCCAATTTTTAAAACTTTCCAATTTCAAATCTATCTTTTCAAATTTCTTTTTAAATCAAATCAATTTCTTTCCAAATCTATTTTCTAACTTTCTTTTCTTGCACTTACATATCATGCATCATGTCTTTTTAAACATTCTTTTTCTAAAGTGAATAGGATTGGACATTTGTTAGTTGAAGACTCTCAAAGGTGAATCTAGGGTGAATAGACATGTAGGTACCGCAAAGGCGGGGTAGGGTGGTGGCTTAGTACATCTTCCCTACACGTAACCAACCTCTGAACCTAGGATCACTGTTTTCAAAGACCAAAATGGAGTTTATTTTCAAAAAAGGGCTTAATTATTTTTCAAAGGTTGTCAAACAACCTATTTTTTTAAAAACCCTCTCTTGAGGAGATATTTTTAAAATCGTTTTCAAGAACCCTAAGTGTAGTCTTCAGATTGTGCTTAGTTTTTAGGTGACCTAACTCACCTTAATCAAGTTAGGTGGCGACTCCGAATATTTTCCAAAAGCCCTTTATTCAAACTAATTTTCAATTCAAACCTAGTCGCACTCATTCCTCTAGAAGGGTGAGTTATAACGAGAGAGTACAGTATTTTTTTTGCTTGTGTGTGTATTCCTCGAGTGCGAAAAATCTGGGTACAACAAGTTATATTTTTAACTGTATAGTAGAGGAACTAAGGGCCTCTCGTCATTTCAAGTAAAACTGCTTAGTCTATAAAGCTCTTTTTTTTTCCCAAAAAAATTTAGCAACACTTAAAAAGATGGCAATTGTTAGTTCGCAAGTTCACTTCTTACATATGCTTGCCCAGTGTAGGGGGGGGGTGGCTTCTGGTTTGGGTTTTTGAATGGAAATCACCTGCAGCACTAGTGGGCTGACCAACGGATTGCTTTTTGTTTGGGAGAATGAAATGATGGCTCCCCTTCATTTTGAGGATTTAGCTACTTATTGCTTTGCCAGGTTATCCTTCGAGGTCACTGTCTCGCCTCTGAAATGCGGTATTCCTACAAATGGAGTTAGCACCTTGCAAGAGTACGGAGGTCATGACGAAGTATAAACCGGAAGATCCGGTATCGTTCTCTCCTAAGGGACCTAGCCAAATATAGGCTCTAACACTCAACTCACACCAACCTAACCTATGATTGAATTGCAATAAAAAGAAGGGAAATTGGATCTGAAATAAAAAGGAAACTAAAAAAAGACCGAAAATATTTTGAGTTTTGATGATGGTTTTGAATTACTAACCTAATGCAATGGAAATTAAAGCAATTAACACTAGACAATTAAAGTAAAGCAAAGTGAAAATAGAATTAAAGTTATTAAAAGGGGATTGGGCTCAAATGATCCAACCACCCAATTTCATCCAAGGTTTCTAATGGGATTTATAACTCAAATCAAACACAACATTTAAGTGTATTTGATTCGGAGGATTTAGTTTTGGAAACCGATAATTCTCAAGCAATTGAAATTGAATACATGATCAATGGAGAATCAAAGGTTAATACCATCGTTCTAACTTAGTCAATACCAAATTTGTGGTTTGTGCATTGATTAGCCAAACATAGTCAACAATCTAGATTTTCTAAGTTATCTTCAATCAATTGTTGAGAATGAAATTCTAGGAAAATATAACAATTATTTCATGAGATGCCTCCATTTAATTCCTTGAATTATTTAGGTGATTTTCACATTTGAACCCAATCTAAAAACTAGCTAATTAAACTCATAATAAAAGCATAAAAATGGAAATAAAGCATACAAGGATTGGAAGCTAGCATTTACTTAAAAGAAATGAAAAGAGTTTTGGTACAAGAAAACTACAAGAAAAATATAAGAAAATTACAACATAACAAAAAAAATTACAAATAAAATTACAAGAAATAAATCTAAACTAACAAATGAAGAACAAATGGAAAACCAACCTTGAATGAAAATCTCCCATTATAGAAAATCTACTCCTAACTATCAAAACTATCAAAAACTCTCTACAAAACTCAAAAACTAACTCTAAATCTAATAAAAAAACAACTCCCCCTTCCTCTCGGCTGCAGCTAGCGTTTTAGGGCAAATCTGCACTCTCCGTCCGAAGTGCATCCAACGCGCATCCTAAAGTGCATCCGGACGATGCGTCCAAACGCTTATTTCACCGTCCGAACGGTTGTTTTACAGTCCGAACGGTCTTCAGATGCAAAATCATGACTCTGGATTGACTTCGAATGGGAAAACTCGACTCTGGAACTCCGCCATTTGTTGCACCGTCCGAACACTCTTTCGCCCGTCTGAATGCACCGTCCGAACGGCTTAACCGTCTAAACGCACCGTTCGAACGGTTGACTACCATCCGGACGATTTTTTGTCATTTCGGCTCTTATTTGCTGTTTTCACTCCAAAACCAATAAAATATACAAAAATACACAATAAAACCATTATTGAATCAAACAAGATAATTAACTACAATATAAACCTAATAATGTGCAATTTAAGGGCTTATGATTACACTTTTAGAGTGTAATCAGTCACTCTTTGGACTTTAATGAGATATGTGGTTGATCCTCATCTCTGACCCCTCTATATTTCCCCTCTCTTTGTACTTTCTATTTCTGTCTTCACTCTTTTCAGTGTCAGAGATTGTTTCTATTGAAAGTAGTGCTTGTGCTAGCCCATCCTCCAAGTCAAGGAAAACGTTTCGAATGGGAAATTCCTAGAAAACATCAATCATAAAATGCCCTGAGACAATGATATAAACAGGAAAACTTTGGATCATTTTTATTTAGATGATGATATTTTCATGCTCAAATTTGAATTGAAAAATTGAAAGACAAGTTTGAAAGAAATCCTCTTTTTCTAGAATAAACCCCTCATACTGTTTTTAGAATCACGCTAGCATCCTTCACACTCCATTTGTTGTGTGTGTCATCTGATTGCACATGAATGGCTTCAGGAGTTTAAGGTCTAGTGGAGTGGCAACATGGTGCCGAGGTCATGGCTTTATATGCATTATAAATTGGGTGGGATGCTGGAGAGATTCTATCGATTTGACTGTGCTCTTGGACTTTTCATTCTTGCTTCATCCTCTGGCTCTCTTGGCCTTTATGGCTAGAGAGAAGACAATAAGAATGTAAAAAGAAAAACAAAAGGGAGAAGTTAGTGCCTTCGGATTAAAAATTCTTATGCAATGCATGCCCTAAGGGTGCCCCCACTTTGAGAGGGGGACTAAGCATGATGTGTTGGCTCACGTTTGGAGATAGGGGTTTGCCCTTGTATGCAATATTGTACCTGTTCGAGCCTGTTCATTAATTCATTCACACATTCACACATTTGATGAAAATAGGAAGGACAGTTTTATTACATTTGATTCTTTTTTTTTTTTCGTACATGAATTGAAAATACATTTAAAGGGGAAGAGGAACATTTTCCTTGGGACTTTGGCCTATTCTATCTTTATAGTTGAAATCCTAAACTACTCTTGAGTCTTCGGATTCACCTTCTTTAGTGGAGGTCAGTGAGAGACCTTGCTTTCGGATTGCCCCTTGTCTTCTTGGTAGCCCTATCTCCGTGAGCGAAGAGGGATTAGGGCCCTTCTTTATGAGATGATTTGATGAATGCCATGAATCCCTAGGGTCTCTTGGTACTCTTAGGAGTTTTGGTTGGCTTGATTTCAGCAAGAAGGTCTTTGGGCCTTTCTCTGAGGGTTAATTAGATGCATAAAGATGCAATGACTTGAGTTACTTTGGAAACTCTTGTCTTTTAAAATGAATTCTGATGCATGAGCAGTTATGATACGAAAAGATGTATATAAAACATAATGATGAAGATTAAGTAGCATAACAACATGATTTGAACAGAAAGTAAAGCGGTCGCCATTTCCTCCAGGTTTTTGAAATTGACGCGCGTGCCTTAAATCCGACAGAGGTTCAGCTATGCATAGGGTGCTACATAAACATGAGGTTGGGCGTTTACTAATGCTTCCTAAAAGCTCAGTTCCCAAACCTTCAAACCTCCGACGTCCACCCCCGAAAGGGTGAACTTCATCTTTGGTTGGTGGTTCAAGAAGGGAAACTATCAAGAAACTATAGGTTGAGAAACTGACACAGTATCCACGCACAGTCAATATATTATTCTCCATTCTATCTAGAAGGCTAGTAACCAGGTAATATATGCAAAATGCAAATGCAAGTGAGCGCACCAAGTGTGTGTGCAGTTTTCAAAAATGGAGGAAAGGACCCAACAACACACATGACATCCTGCTCAATCATCACATACATCGCAGGTAATTATAACATAAAATAAAATGTCCACAAGGGTCCACCTACAAAAGAAAAATGCAAAGAGTTAGTAACTTTTCGAAAAACTTAATGCAATGTAAAATGGATGGTTAATGCAAGAGCATGAATGTAAGTAATCAATATAAGTGATGACACTTACTTGAAAATTGTTTTGGAAAATAAGATTCTTTTTGGAAACTTAGACAAATTTGAAAAGTGGATAAAACTGGACAAAGTAACTCGAGATTCTGGGTCCAAGTCCTTTTGACTCAGAAAATACAGAACTCTGTCATTAGAACTCATCCTCCTAAAAAGACGAGTGCAACTAGGTTTGAACTTGAAATTGGTTTGATTAAGGGTTTTTTAGAAAAATGGGAGTCGTCACCTAACTTGATTAAGGTGAGTTAGGTCACCTAAAACTAAGTGTTAATCCAAAGATTAAACCTAGGGTTTTTGAAAAAGGTTTCGAAAAACTCCCTCGAGAGAGGGTTTTTGGGAAAAATAGGTTGTTTGACAACCTTTAGAAAGTTTTAAGCCCCTTTTTGAAAGTAACTCCATTTTGGTCATTCGAAAATAGAAATCTATGGTCTGGGAGTTGGTTACGTGTAGGGAAGATATCCTAAGATCATCACCCTACCCCACCCTTTCAGTACCTACATGTCTATTCATCCTTTTGTTCACTCACTAGAATAACTGGTTACCATTATCCACTAAATATCCATTTTAGAATTTTTAAAACAGGGTTTAGTCATCACTTTTTGGATGAATGATGCATGATGCAAGTTTTGGAAGAACTTTGAAAATATAGGAGTTTTGAAGGGGTTTGAGATGGAAACTTTTAATTGATAGAAACCTTTAAAAAGAGGATTGGGATTGAAATAGAAGTTATGACCGCACCATTTTAGGGTACCTACGTATCTCATTTGGCGAGAATCAAGTCATTCGTAGTTTGGGCAAGAGCCCAATGGAAAATAGGCACATTAGGGTCTTTGGAAAGTTTTGAAGACGCTTTGAGGTCTTTGAAAAAATGAATTGAGAATTTTGATTCGAAATCGTATGTTGGAGTGTTTTGAAAATGAGCTTTGAATGTTTTGAAAATGGGCTTTGAAGTGTTTTGAAATGTTAATGGAACAACTCAATAGAGTTTTGAAAATGCCTTGAAATAACTCAAGAGAGTTTTGAAAATGTTTTGAAGTCTTGTTTTGAAAACCTTAGATATAGAATTTGGCGTCGGAGATACTCTTGTGAACTTGTCTTTGAAAAAGTTTTTTGAAAGTGGTTTTTGAAAACAACCTAGGCTTTGAAACCCTAATATGGACAACATTGAAGGTTGTACTTAATGTATCACCTTCCTTTGGGATCCCTAACCATAGAAGGGGTAGGGACACCTTAGGGTTGTGAGTTCTTGAAAACATTTTTGGAAATAATTTAAAGATAGAGTGTAGAAGCCTGTAAAAAGGTTGAGTTGGTTTTTTGAAATCTCAAGAGAGTGGGAGGTTTTGGAAAAATGGGTTATGAGAATAGTTTTAAGAAATTATTCAAAAGGGGTCCATGAGTTAGAACCTTGAAGTATACTAACCTAGGTTGGGTTGGCCCAAAGGTTAAAGGTGACCTACGGTTAACTCGAGTTAGGTTAACCTAGGGTTAAGTTGGACTGGGGTTGAAGTGACCTAGGATTAACTAACTAGGGTTCGGTTAACCTAGGGTTAAGGTGACCTAGGGTTAACTAACTTGGGTTTGGTTAACCAAAGGTTAAGTTGGACTAGGGTTAAAGTGACCTATGGTTAATTAATTAGGGTTTGGTTAACCAAGGGTTAAGGTGACCTCAGATTAACTAACTAGGGTTAGGTTAACCTAAGGTTGGACAACTAGGGTCAAGTTAACCTAGGGTTGGATTGGAAGATGGTTTTGAAAGGTAGTTTTATACACTTTTGAAAAGAGTTTTGGAAAACAAATCATGCTGTGCAAAGGACTTTGGTAGACAACCCTTTTGAAGATCATTTCCATGAAAATTTGACTCTAGGCAAGGATATGGTTTATATGGTTGGTGTTTGAAAACCATTTTGAAGAAAGTTTTCTTAGAATCATTATAACGTTTATCTTGACAAGAGTAGGGATTTCAATAATCAACATAACGATGACAACTTTTGGAAAACCATTGTAAATGCAAACATGGAAAGAATAAATCTTTAAAAATCATTTTTGAGAAAAAGATTTTGAAAACCATTTTTAAAGGAAACCATTCCAACAAATTAGGGTTCCTATGGCCAAAACTTGAGAGAAATAGAAACCTTCGAAATTAAAGAGTTTGAAAATCACTTTTGTGCAAGAATAAAAAGAAAAGGGAACCATTTTAATAATTTAGGGCTCCTATGGCCAATGTAAAAGAGAGACCACTCAAGAGAGGGTTCCATAGGGCCATTTCAACCACTAAACTTGAGAGAATAGAACCCTTGGAAACTCGAGAGTTTGAAAATCACTTTTGTGCAAGTTGGAATGCAAAGATGCAAAAGTGGGAGTTAGGGGTTAGTGGGGGATTTTCTAAGGCATGATTTCCTAAAGTCTTATCCTAGACTTCAAGGGACCAACTCTTTGAACCATTTTGAAAGAAATATTGAGCTTAAAATTGGCATGGAAACAAGAATAGTGTAAGTTTTGAAAAATATGGTTGTAAACATGAAAATAAAGCCAATCACACAAAACATAAACAAGATAGCAATATGCAAAGCGGTCATGAATTCATAAAAGGCTTTAGGCTACACCACATAATCAAGGGGCCCCAAGGCCATACCATCTTAAAACAGGCTAGTGAGAAATCCCCTTACACGGTGGCTCTCACTAACCTTCCTCTAGGCATTAACTAAGAGCCCTCTTACTTCAAGCATATAAGAAAGGGGGGTAGAAGATAGGGATTAAAATAGAGAATAGCCTAAGTAGGCTAAGAGGGAGAAAAGAGGAGTGGGGAAAGACAAAAACATAAAAGGAATAGCACCTTTTGCCTTCAATACACTTGTAATCTTCTATGGATGTTTTGACTTGAGCTTGGATGGCTTTAAGTGTCCTTAAGGGGCTGGAAGGAGGTATTCCATGGCATGGGAGGTTATGTAGCTGAAGTGTGTGGGTTAAGGGGAGGTGGAATCTAGCCTAAGTATTTGAGGTGTGGCATTTATATAGGAATTCAAGGTTCTTGAGCAGTTTTTGCAGAGATTCACTATGAATTTCGAGTCTGGAATATGCAAAGGGGGAGGCCTGTATTTATAGGCAAAATTTTGGACACTGGCGCATGTAGGATATACGCATGTGTAAAAATTTACACTGGCGCATGTCTTACATGTGCCGGTACTGTTCCACAAAAATGAAGGCCACATGGCACCCATTGTACTGGTTGAATCTTGACAGTTAATCAAAATTTGATCAATCTGATTAAAATCTGGGCGCATGTAGCATACACTCCGTCACAGGGAGTGTTCATTTAAACTTTACCTCAAAAATTGTGCCAACCAGGAAGGTTTCGGAGGAATTAGTTGCATCCATAGTGTTTTCCAAGGGTGTCTCATGAACTTCTAAGTTTTTGAAAAGTTTGAATAGTGTTTGGAAGTGTGTGATATCGTCTCGGGAAGTGTGTATGAAATCGCATCTCTACGGGGCGTTTGCGATACGCTTCGTTGGGATTCAAAAGTAGCTATTTTTGTGCCACATGATTGAGGCCTTTGGGTAGCGATCTCTCCGATCGGCCCATACCGATGGAAAGTACTCTGGAAATACTTTCAAAAATTTCCTAATTTACACATTTCTCAAGTCATTTGACAATGTGTTATAATCAAGGAATTGGAGAAAAAGTCAACTGCGGCGGAGCCTCTGTGAGACGCTCCAGGAATTGCTGAAAGTAGTAGTTTTCAAGCCACGCGATGAGGTGCTTCGGGAAACAACCTATCCGATTGAGCCATATCGATGGAAAGACCTATGAATGAGCTTTCGGGAATTTCCCGGCTTATGCATTTCTCAAGTCGTTCGACGATGCGTTATAACCAGGGAATCGGGGGTAAAGACAATCTTAGTGGAGCGTCTGCGAGACGCTCCAAAGAGCTTTCATTGAGTCAGGAGTGTTTAGTGTCGTAAGGTCCTCCTTTGGTTAAACAAGGGTGTATGACAAGACTCACTGTTCAATATTCTAGGACCGGTGTTGTTTTAGGGCGCATTTTGGTCACTAGAGACAAAATGGTCAATTTGACTGAATTTGGTTGAAATAGGTCAAGAATGGACTGGAGTGTTATGTTAAACATGCCAGGTCCTGCAGGGATGATCCTAGAAGAGTTTTGCACTATTTAATGGGATTTGTGGTGTACTAGGGCACCCAGGGGTAAAACGGTCATTTTAACCCTGGAATGGGACCGGAGTTGGACAGAATGGCATGTTGAGTATGCCTAGTTGTTTAGTAACACTTTGGAAAGGCAAACTTACCATCTTGAGGAATTTTAAACTTTCTCAAGACGTGTCTAAAATCCTCTCTTGAGGAGATATTTCCAAAAACCTTTTCCAAAAACCCTAAGTGTAGTCTTCGGATCATTCTTAATTTTTTAGGTGACCTAACTCACCTTAATCAAGTTAGGTGGCGACTCCAAACCTTTTCCAAAAGTCCTTTATTCAAATCAATTTTCAAATTCAAACCTAGTCGCACTCATTTTTCTAGGAGGGTGGGTTTTAACGAGAGAGTACAACATTTTTCCTACTTGAGTGAGTATTCCTCGAGTGCGAAACATCTAGGCGCGACAAGGTGGTGGAGGAGGTATGTGACCGTCTTGAATATAGGTGATCACAGAATCCATTGTGGCTTCCACATGCACTCACTGTTACATCATGTCGGTTCTATATAAGGTTTACATCAAAGTCATCAAACTCTTCTTCATCATTTGGATTCTTTGGTAGTTCATCTTCCTGATCATGACAAAATGCTTCTTCTTGGATTGTAAAATTGCCTCCTCGCTAATAACTTCTGGATCAACATTAGTCCTAAGCAAATCATTGGTAATGAGATCTTCAATGATAATTGGTGCAATCTCGGTGCTCGTTTCTTATTGGAACACATTAACGGGATCATCTATTTGATCTATTTGATCTTTCTCTGGCACATCCCATATTCTTTGATGTTGGAATCGTTCTACAACTTTCCAATCTTCCTTGATTGATGTCTTATACTTGGTATCATTGTCGTAGAAAACTTGATGGACTTGATTTGGAAACACAAATGGATCATTCTTGTACCATCTACTTTTGACATCAATATGGCATGTTCATCCATCCGACAAGTCTTGTTGGTACCAGTATTGAACCATACGCATTGGAACAAAATAACTAACAAATACGTCATTTCCCACACTTTGATCAATTTACCGTAGAAATTCGTTAAGCCGCTTGGGTGATTTCCTTCCACTACCACACCACTATTTTGACTTTTATGGCGACTATAGCGGTCGACGGTATGAAATCGCATTCCATTACAAATACACCCTGAATACGTCCTTACTATTGGACCCGAACCGTTGGCCAACGGCCATAATTCATCTGTTGCTTATGGGGTTTTATCTTTTCTCAATTGATTCATCTACACAAACAACGTAAATAATGTTAATTTTAATATATCATTATCTTCACGTGCATAAGTAACTAAGACTTACTTATTGTTTGAACCAATTTGAAAATTCTTTTTGTTGTTGCTTTTTGATGTATTCTATATTTTTATTTCTAAGCAAATTGCTGTAATTTCTACTCGATCAATACACTTTCTTAATTACGAATACATAAACATAATCATATAATGAAATTAAGAATGTCAAAGAAAATGTACTGTAGATAAGGTTCCACTTCTGAACAATTGAATAAGATAAACTAGTGTGCCATTTCACATTCTATAGTGGCCACATCTGGTGCCCTTGTAATCAAGCCAAACGGACGGGCAGTTTGAGAAAATACTACTAACCCAGGACCACGCTCACCGCCATCATCGTTCCTTTCCTGTCGGTTGAAAATAGTTTCTATTCCATCAAGATAACTAGAACAGATAGTAGTACACTCTTTGGAAAGGTACGCCTCTGCAATCGAACCTTCTAGATGAGCTTTATTGGCAAGAAACCCTTTTAACATCCCAAGTAGCCTACAGACGAGACAATGAAAAATTTTCAAGAGAAAATTAGGCTTTCAAATCATCAAGAACATGCTCAATCTAGACAACATAATATGATATCACACAGTATTATGTTTTTCAATGATGTAATAATTACCTTTCAATTAGATACATCCATCGGTATTGCACTGGTCCTCTAAGCTTAATTTCACGAGGTAAATGAACAGCCAAGTGCACCATGACATCAAAGAAAGCCGGAGGAAATATCTTTTCAAGGTTGCAAAGTACGAGGATGTATGGCCCTCTAGCTTCTCTACATCATCTACCCTCAATGTCTTTGAGCACAATTGCTGAAAAAAATTACCTAACTCAAGTAGCACAGTACCAATTTCCTTAGTAACATAACCGCGCATCCCAATCAGAAGAAGTCGCTGCAAAAGGACATGACAATCATGAGTTTTAAGGCCAGACAACTTACCCCCTTAAGTGCTCACAGAGTTAGAGATGTTTACTGCATAACCAATAGGGTACTTGATTGACTTTAAAAAATCATAAAAGCCTTGTCTCCCAGTAGGGGGCAGTGTGTACAATGCTGGAGGCTTCTCAAAAGACCGATCATCACGCATCTTGAGGTGTAACTCCTTACATATATTCAAGTTTTCTAAATCTAAGCATGCCTTTTCTGTATCCTTATTCATACCATCTATGCCCAATAATGTCCCAAGCAGATTATCACATATATTCTTCTCTATATGCATGACATCGAGGTTGTGTCAAAGCTGGAGGGTTTTCTAGTATGGCAACTCAAACATAATACTTCTCTTCATCCAATTTAAAATTGAATGCTCATCTCTTCATCTTTTCCTACAACTTGGATGCTTTCCAAATGCCTTGTAAGTCCCTGAATCAATTTGCTCCAAAATTTGTTCACCTGACATCTCCATAGGACAAGAAGCAACGAGCTTGGATTCTCAATCTCACCATTAAACAGCTTACTCCTTCGCCAACTATGATTTTCAAGCAAGAAGCAACGAGCTCCCATGTACCCTATCTTGCTTATCAAACCCTGCGATGAATTGTCCTCATTGCAGATAGGACAAGCCAAATAACCTTTTGTAGTCCAACCAGACATGTTTCCATATGCAGGGAAGTCATTAATTGTCCACATTACGGCTGCATGCATTAGAAACCTTTGCCCTTTCGAAGCATCATATGCTTGAACCCCATTCACCCACAATTCTTTAAGCCCGCTAATAAGTGGTTGCAAGTAAACATCAATATCTCTTCTAGGAGACAATGGCCCAGGAATCAGCAATAACATCATAGAATAGGGCTCTTTCATGCACATCCATGGTGGGAGGTTGTAAGGCATCAAAATAACGGGCCACATACTATATGATGAGCTCCTATTGCCAAAGGGATTAAAACCATCAGTTGCTAACCCTAACCTCACGTTTCACGAGTCTTCAGCGAATAATGGATATCGCCTATCAAAATCCTTCCATTCCTTGGCATCAGCCGGATGTCTTAATACTCCATCATCTAAATGTTTTTCCTTGTGCCATTTCATGTCAGCTGCTATTTTCTTTGACATAAACAATCTTTTAAGCCTCGGTGTTAGGGGAAAATAACGTAATATCTTATGAGGGATCTTCTTACCTTTATCGTCATTTACCTTATATCTAGACTCCTTACACTTTGGGCAATGCTCCAAATCTGCTGTCTCTACCCAAAATAGTGCACAATCATACTTGCACGAATGAATAAGCACATACCCCAAACCCAAATCACGCAAATACTTTTTACATTCATAAAGATTCCATGGTACAGTATCATCAGCACTCGGTAGCATCTCCTTGAATGCATCCATCACCATGTCAAACACAGCATTGGTCATCTTGTTGTACACCTTAATATGAAGCATCTTCACAATGAATGACAAAATTGACTTTTTACATCCCAAATATACTTCACGATGAGCACCATTAAACAACTTATCAAATTTCTGCGCATCTTGACTTTCAAAAGTGTTAGGCAAATTATCCATACCATCATCGAAGGCTCCACCCATGTAGATTTCTTCCAACATATTGGGCAACTGATCATTGTCCCAAAGAATGTCACCTTCCACTATATCTGAATTATCACCACCTTCGTATTGGTCATCATCGTTTCGTACACTTGGTTGATGCACATCAACAGGTTCTCCATGAACTACCCAGGTCTTATAATAAGGATCGATTCCTTTTTGGATCAAGTGAACATAAACTTCTTTCGCACTCAGCTTTTTTCCATTCAAACAATTTAAACACGGACAAGAAATCTTAATGATTTCTCTCTATTTGAGTTTGTTTTATCTCTTATAAGTTAATGCTATTTTTCTTTATTTAATTTTTTTAATTTATTAATACAATTAGAATTCAATTACATAAAACCCTTTATAGTTTGGGTTGTTTAATTTTTTATATGATTTCACATAAATCATTACAACTAAATAAAAAGTAAATAAAGATACAAAGAGTTGATTGGAATTAATTTATTAAACTAATATTATGATTGGTACGAGTCAAAATAGTCTCGTTTGTATTTAGAATTAAAAAAAAAACTCTAAATATAATTTATAGAATATAAGGAGTATGGAAAAAATTTGTTTCCCAAATTTCCCTCCAAAAAAATGGCACAATACTTCTCACGTTTATTTTCTTCAGCTTTGTCAGTCCCAGTAAACCCTTCTACCGATCTCAATCAAAACAAAACAATCTCTCTTCTCTATTCTCTCTCTCCCACAATCTTGTATGGTTGGGTACATATAGAGAGAAGAACAATCTCAATCCATTTCTCTCTTCCTCCTCCTCAGGTACGATACTTCTTATGGCTTGCAATCTGATTATTTAAGCTTAGATTATTTGTTAATTTGATTCATAGGAAACACTAGTTAGATGCTTTAAATTTGTTGCTTTAATTTGGTGTAATCAATTTCTAGACTGATTTGCCCATAAGAAGAGCCTCTCAATGCCAATCTCTAACCCTGAATACTACCTATCTCCTTCTCGCACGATTTGTAATTTTGTGTTCGTGACCAAGCCAGGTAACCCGTTAGAGCGTGCGATGGCGAGGTCTAGCACGCTATCGGGAGGTATATCACGCGATCGCGCGGTCCTTCGTCCTGTGAAATAACCTCTCTGTATTATTAGCGCGCCATCGCGGGATACCCAATTTGTTATATATGCACTGTTTTGACCTCTCTGTTTTCAGGTGCCACGAACACAGCTACATTTATATATGTATATGGCATTGTGAGAGGATATAAAGGTAAGATTGGTGTTGGATAATAGAGGAGTTGCACTTGTGCATACTAGTACATCTTTTTGCTACAATATATATTGAAACATGCTGTCATTGATTGTACATCAATACATAATGCAGTAAGTTTATCATATTAATTACTTTTGAACATTTCATGTTTGTTATAGTTGTAGATATGTCAATGAAGCGTAAGTTGTTTATCAAGCCTGGAGGCATGTCCCAGACGGTGATGGAGTACAAGATGCAAAGAAAAAATGCAATTGAAAGTCATAATACAAGCATGTCCCAGATGGTGATGGACTACGAGATGCAAAGAAAAAATAGAATTGAAAGTAACAATGCAAGACTTGCAGATTTAAATTTAAAAGGATTGTCAAATTCATTGTTCAATTCAAGTACATGTTCTAAGCATGGAGGTAATCAGAAGAAAAATAAAAATAAAAGTCATGATGATGATGAGTATCTACCTTCAGATGAGGAAGGAACATACTCATCAACCGAAAATGACCATTCATCTCGATCTCGAGCAGATAAGGTAATATTTGTGACAACACTTGGTAATGACTTGGTTTGAAAGATTTTGTCAGCTAAACAAGTTGCCCCTGATCACATTATACCTAAACCAAAGGAGTTTTTTAATTAGCTGGTTCCGTGATGCTCAATTTTATAATTTAGTTGTCACTAATGACTTTATTTTTTTTTCATAACAATACTTATTATTTAATAACATAGTCGCTTTTCATATTCATGTTTTTCTAATGCATTGCATTTTAATTTAATAGGTGACCATGCATTCGGGGAAGAAAAGAAGGAATACATCATCATCTTCAACCGGCAACTCACTTATGAATTTGCAATCCCCGAGTGAGCCACCACCCACCACCATTTTGCTGAGTTCTTTGCCTTCAGAGTAGCTAGAACAGCCACATGTGGTGACTAATCAATCGCACAGTATTGATCACTCTGAACCAAGTGCACCAATTCCTATTGTTACGAGGGGTGTAGGTAAAATGATATATAGTTTCTTTATACTTGCTAGACCCACCGGTGTAACTGTTAAAATAGTAATTGGTAAAATGCCTGCTTAAAAATATTTGTCAGGTGGGTCAGGGTCATAGCGTGTGCAGGGGCCTAGTCTTGGAAAAGGATTAACTAAACTAATTGATGACAATTCCGGGGAAAGGCTCCCAGTGCCAATTTTTGAAGGGTTCAACATATTTTGCGGTCCTTATGCTCCCATGTGTTCAAACCAGTTGGGAATTGCAATTAGAAGGTATTGTCCTATTGAAGGATTTGCTGAGAGATGGAAACTTGTTGACCCAATTGTTAAGGAAACTATTCTACAGTTTGTGCGGGTAATAGTTCTAGACTACTCAACTACAAATGTCTTCTATTAATAGGTTACAAACTATATATTCAACAGTTTGCAAGTACTTTTAACTTATTATTGTTTTGGTAGGACAAATTTTGCATCATTATTGACGAGGATTCAGATGAGAACAACCTTGTAGTCCTTGCTGTGATAAATAAGAGGGCTGATCTTTTGTATAAAAATTGGAAAGGTAAGATGAGTAAGCATTATCGCACGTCAAAAAAAGCTATGGTTGATCCATACAATGAACCATACAGGGGGGTGACGATGGATGATTGGAAGTACATGATTGATCGTGTATTTAAGAGTAAAACATTTAGAGTATGTTTACCACCATTTAATTTCAGTTTAAAATTGTAATAAATTGTGATTAATTTAGTTTGAAGTTTAAGTTTATATTTTTTGTTGTAGAAACGGTCAAGAGCTGGTAAAAAGAATAAGAAAAAGTTGTCGTATGGCCATTTCCTGGGATCGAGATCATTTGCTGCTACGATGACCAAAAAGGTAGTTGTTGATGTTATGTAAAACACATTATAAGTTTTGTATTTTTTAAGGCATATAACTCATCTTTTCAATACAAGTAAATGACTTATGTACGTAGTTGATTGACTTTGCAGCCACGGGCCACAGATGAAGAAATGCCAGATTTTATTGATTATTTTAAGAATGGACATAAGTCAAAAAAGACAAAAGAGTGGCTGCACCCAGAATGCAAGAGGCAATACGTATATATTTAAGCCTTATACACTCTTGTATAACACTAGCTCGACTATTAGTATTGTCAAAAAATGGTAACTAATTTATAACCTTTGTTTCTTTTTTGACAGGAAGAGATGGTGAAAATTCGTGATGATGCTAAGGCATCCGGCATACATATAACACCGGAAGAAATCTCAAGAAAAGCACTTGGTGAGAGAAAAGGGTACATCCTTGGGTTTGAGGTAGGTCTGAAGCCATTCTCGGGCTATGATAATGAATCTCGTTCAAATCAAAAGCTGAAGACACTTGCATCTGAATTAGAGGTACTTCGTGAGAAACGGGAAAGAGAGAAGGACGAGCGAGCTAAGGAGCAGGAGGAGCGAGAAAAGGAGCAGAAAGAGTAACTAAGAGAGAGAGGGGATGAGAAGAGGAGCCGCAATGAACTACACAAAAAATTCAATGAACCTCAATGTTTGATGATGCAGCAGATGAAGGCATGTGGAAATAGTCAACGAATTTGGTATGGGTCCATCTCTTGCCACTCCTACTCTCTTTAATTATATATGCAGTTGATAATAATATGTTTGCCAAAATGGTTTGTACTTATCTAATTCATGTTTAGTTGGTTAGATGATTCAACACTAATGCCCACTCTAGGAACCTCTACCAAGTCTGTGTAATAAAACTCCTCTGAGTTCGGTCTAGGATATTATTATGATTTGTGGTTGATCATCTAGAGAAAATAATTGGAAAGTCACTGAATTTGTAACAAAATCAAATTGACCGTTGGATAATGAAGAAGACACAATGGTTATTCACTTTTTTGTTCTGCTTACATGAAGTTCAAATTTTGTAAGTCTTTTGTAATCACATTACAATTTCTATTTTAGGACTATTACTAATGAACAATCTTTTGTTTTTTGTGTTTATTATTTTACAGATTGTTGATGGCCGCCATTATGGATGAAGATTTTGTGAGACGAAGTTTTGGTGGGATGAATATTTCATATTTTAAGTTATGGCTAATTGCACATGTTATTTTAGGCTAGTTCATACTTATGAATTATAAAGGTTTCCGATTGTGAATATATATTTTGGTTGGATTAATTTACATGTATTTTAGAATTTTATTGTTTACATAGGTGGATATGGTTTTGTGGATGTTGGCACTGATATTTTTATTGAAATTAAGTATATAGTTTCTTTATACGAAGCTCTGTGTACTTGTTAAGTTTGAATTGATTGATTGTGATTCGTATAGGTTTCGGATAATAATGGTCGTCTCTAATATATTCTTAATAAATGAGCAACTAATTCTTTGGCTACCAACATGTTTTGGTTGCAAAAGTCCTTATGACCGTGGAATTTGTAACTACTTATATTGGTCACTATAAGATGACTTTGGCGAACAATTAGCTATAGCGACTAATAATTAGTCGCAAAGTGTAGTCGCCGCTGACTAAGTATTGGCAACTATGGGAGTTTCGTGACTAATGTCAATGGTTACCATATGACATCTTTTGGTGACTAATTACCTTTTGGCGACTACCAATTTAGTCGCCATGTTTAGTCGCCATTGATCACATATCAGCGACTAACCAAAACTTAGTTGGCATAACATTGAGTAACCTCTAATAAGCCACTAAATAATTTAGTCGCCACCTTAGTCGCGAATTCATATTGGCAACTAAAAAATAATATTCAGTGACTATTTTATTTGTTACTAAACATGTTTTTTCTTGTAGTGAGTTCTTGTTTCTCTCATTTTGAGCTTGCGACGGATAGGGTATTGGCATACTCCTCAAGATTGGTCCATTTCTCCATGGTAGCCCTAGCTCTACATCTCCTCAACTTGCTGATGTTTCCTCTGGGGCGGATGACTTGGATGACTATCGGTTTTGTGCACTGCTTGTCAAGATTCGCGAGGGGCATTCCCATGCTCCTATGGTTATGGGATAGACCTTCGTGAGTCTTACTAGACTCCAGCTGAGGGTCAATGCTCATTTTCGGGGATATGCTTCATTATTCCAACTTTGAGCAATCAGACACTTATTCGTTACTCCCTTTTTTCAGCATACATGGTATCTTGAGTTAGGATTTGATTGGGGAGGTCGAGGGTGGGTCATTGCCCCATTCTCTGTTTCTTGTCGTCATGGAAATCTGAGCTTTCTACGGTGTGTAACAGTGTTATAGATGTCTGAGTGGTGGCTTTAGCTCCTTTTTGCATTTTACCTTGTTCCCTGTTTCTTATTTAACACAGAGAGAGAGAAAGACGTAGAGTTAGTTTTTGTTCAAAAACAGTTTACTTATGCTAGTTCTAAAGATGCACAGGTAAAGGGGTGAATGCATGTTACACCCCTTTTTTATTTTTATGAATACACATGGAATTAGATGTATAACTTATTTTACATGTCCGACTTTTTTGATATATATATTTTATGAATGCACAGGTTCATACAAAAATGGAGTTTAATGCATGTTATACTTTTTGGATGAATGTACATATAGGAATGGAATGCTATGCTTTTGATGAATGCATGAATATATACAAACTACATAGGAATTTAAATGGATATACAGGTTATACACGTCATGGATGCATTAGTACTACATGTATATAAGCTATTTACAAAGAATGTCCCAGGATTGTCCTAGGGCCCATACTCACAGGATTCTGTTTCCCTTCCAAGATTCTGCTCCATTCGGTTTTGTCCCATTCTCATCGGGGTGTGATAGCATGTGCACTATTCTTCAGGGATCTTGACCTTTTAGGTTTGCTATCCTATCCTTATTTTCTACAGGGTTGCTGTTTGGGATTTTTCTAACATCACTTGGTTTTTTTTTTCCTCTCAGATTTCCAAAATGCCACCGTGGCTAGAGCAACAACTCGCATGCCCTTTGCAGAGCGATAAACAGCTAAGCTCTCAATTCGAGAAGACTTCTTTTAGGATCGTAATGCAGGCTAGGTTTAGGGTTGTAAGAAACAAAAGGATATTTAGGCTCAAAGATTTTCTTTTAGTGGGTTGCTTAAAACAGAACAATCTGAGCACACTTTGGGACATAAGATTGCCCCTGGATTCCTCCCCAGTTCTCCTTTCTTACCCCTACTTGTCTTGGTATTGTTCAGACTTATTTGGACTAAATAATTTTCTTTGATTAGAGAGGACTTTAATTTAGACCGTAACGTGGGCTAGGTTAAGGGGTTTATGAATAAAAAGGATGCGCATGCTCAAATTTGATGTTGTTTCTAGTAGGGTTGAGATCCAAACCATCCTTAGTCAGTCTTCCAGCAGGGTTTCGTCCCCTGATATCCTCCTCTAGTTTCAGCAACATGTCTGGCTCATTTAGATCAATTAATTCTTTTCAATCGGAGAGGACTTTAACAGGGTCGTAATGTAGGCCACAGTTTTGGGTTTTTACAAGAAAGGGTAGGCTTGAACCTATTGCTTCTACCGGGCTTCTTTGTTACCTAGGATCACTTTTGAATAACTATATATTCTTCAAGGAGTTCAGCTTTCTTGTAGTTTGATCCTTGACCTTCTAACGGAGTTGCCTTTCCATTTTTTTGCCTTTTTTTTTTTTAACTTGCCCTGCGGTAGCTTTTTCTCTTGGCTTTTCTGTTTCTTCCCTTTCTTTTTGCTTTCTGTGAGACGAACATTTCCACAACTTCCTTCTCTCATATCCCCTCCTTAGCATTTCAATTTAATCCATTGTGGCAGCTGATCCCTAGGTTGGGGTTTCTTTCTAAAAAAACAGGTAACTGGCTCAACAGGTTTGACAAAGGTTGCCTTTAACTATATGGGAAACGAAATAAGGGCCTCTCTTCATTTTGAATAAGATTGCTTGATCCATAGAGCCTTCACGTTATTTCAGCTTGATGGTCGATGACATTCTCTGCCAGATCTCCTACTGCCTGTCTGCCCCATTGTGGGGGGATGGTTTCGGATCGGAGTTCACAAAATTTTTTTCGCTTTCTGCGAGGCACTAGTGGGTTAAGTAAAAGGGATATTTTTGTATATAGTAATAGAATTAAGGGCCTCTAATCATTTCAAATTGAATTGCTTAGTCCATAAAGCTATTGTACAAAATTTAGACAATATTCCTAGGGATGATGTGTTTCGGCCAGTGAACCCCTACATATTTTATCTAATCAACTACTCTGTGCTTACCCCAGTGTGGAGGATGGTTATTGGTTTGGGGACATCTGAATAGAAATCAGTTACGGCTCTAGTGGGCTGAGCAAGGGGTAGCATTTATTTAGGATAAATAGAACAATGGCTTCTCGTTCTTTTGAGGATTCGACTACCCATCGCCTAGCCAAGATATCATGCAAGTGTCACCTCTTCAATAAAATTCGCACTTCTTTGTTAAGATTGCCTTCATCCTACCTCTAAATCTCTCTCTCAGTCTCTCAAAGGTTTTAACCCCCTTTGAGTGGGTTGCCCATGCTATCCCATCCTTTAACTCAAGTCATTACTGAATGGGAAAGAATCCTTAAATGCAACAATCGTCCACAAGGGTATGAGATGAAGGGGATAAACTGGGAACTACCTATTTTCATTTAAAAACATGATTACATGACATGCAATGTTTATTTAAAGAAGATATGCGAGAAATAGAAAGAAGAAAAGAAAATACACGAATTTTGTGAAAATCTCCCTTTTCTTGTGGATCTCTTGGTGAGAACCCTTAATAGGGTAATGGGACTACGCCAACCTCTTTGGTACTTCATTTACAGGGTGTATCACTAAACGACGGAGGTTGAATTGATAGATCTTTTGCAGCATTTGGCATGCATTCGGAAGTTAAGAGATTTTTTTATAGCAATGCATGGGTCTAATAGGACTTTGCAAACGGTGAAACATCCTTTTGCATGGACGCTGGTTGTCGGGGCATGGTATGGAGGTAACGTCTTGTTGATAGATGGTTAGTTCTTCTTACTCCTTGATGTAGGTTCGGCCTTTTCTAACAACTAGGCTCATCCTTCCATGAGTTTGAATTTGGTGAGGTGCTAGAGGGATTCAATGAATTCAGTATGCTCTCTGACCTACAAAAAGAAAAAGAAAAACATAATGCAGTCAGCATGTGGAGTCAGAGGTTCTTTGCGATGCATGCTTTATGGAGGTCCCTTCTTTGATGCAATCTAGGTGTGATGACAAATCCATTTTTGAAGTGGGGTTTTGCTCCTATTATGCAATATAATACCTCTTCGACGTAGGCCAGTTGATGTTTCCTTATTTGGGCAATCTCGCTTCCATGGACTGAGAGAGATTTGGGCCTCTTTCAAGATATGGTTCTATGCATGCCACGAATCCTTAAGGTTTAAGAACCCTTAGGAGTTTTGGTAGGTTTGATTAACATGAGATTGGATTGCTCCTTTCTCTCTACGGTTGATTAGATGCATGAGAATGAAATGACTTGAGTTTCTTGAAACTCTTGTCTTGGAATGGATATGGGTGCATGAGAATAAAAGAAGTGAACGTGTAAGCAATATGATGATAATAAGTGAGTGATTTAGAAAACCCCCTTCTTGTCTTGCTTTTGCCTTCAATTCTCTTAGTATTTGGAGATGAGGAGGGGGAGGACAGAAGACAAAAAAAAAAAAGAGAAGTTAGTGCCTTGATTTGAAGATTTCTATGCAATGCATGTCCTAGGGGTACCCCTACTTGAGAGAAACTAAACATGATGCTTTTGCTCACTTCTTGGAGATAGGGGTTTTTGCCCCTGTATGCAGATACTTTACCATCATATGAGGAGCTTCGTCCATTCACATATTCATCCATCTGTATATTCATCCATCCTTGTGCTCGAGGAAAATAAAGAAATACATTTTAACTTTGGGTTTACGATACAAAGGAATTGAAATACATTTTAACAGGGAAAGGGAACATGTTTCTTTAGGATTTCTACCTATCTAGTTTTACATAAAAAGTCTTAAACTACTCTTGAGTCTTCGGATTGGCGTTCCTTGGATTTAATGTCAAGGAGGTCGCTGAGAGACCTTGTTGATCAATTGCCCCTTATCTTTTTGGCAACCTATCTCCGTGAGCATAGAGGGATTGAGGCCCCTCTTATGGAATGAATTGAGATGCATGCTATAAGTCCTTAGGGTTACGTGGGAACCCTTAGGGTTTGGGTAGGCTTAATGCAAGGAAGAGTGAACTGGGTGCCACTCTCTTTGGGTTGATCATATATATGAGAATCCAGTGACTTGAGTTACTTGGAACTCTTGTCTTGAGATGGAATACGGGATGCATGAAAATGGATACATAGAGTATAAGGAGAGAGAATACAATTGAAGTACATATGCATGTATGAATAGTTAGGCATGCATTATAACAGTACGAATACAGTCATTATAACAACAGGAATAGACAGGTATAAATGAAAATAAGAGCAGTCACCCTTTCCTCCATGGTTTTGAAAACGATGTGCGTGTCTTAAATCTGGCAGAGGTTCGGCTATGCAAGGTGTCTATATAAGCATGAGGTTGAGGGCTGACTAATGCGTCCTAAGGCTCGGTCCCCAGATCTTTAAACCTAGACCCACTCCCTGAGGTGGTGTCATGATCGGTTGGTGATCTGAGCGGGGGAACCATCAAGAGGCCGTAGGCGAAGAAACTGACACAGCATCTTGCCCACAACCAATATACCGCTCCCCCTTTCTAACTAGAAGGGTCATATCAGGGTAAAAATGCAAGTATGCAAAATGCAGGTGCACATGCAGTTTATGTATAATTTTTGAAAGCAGAGGAAAAAGCCCAACAACTCCCATCCATCCTGATCATCACATTCATGCATGGCAGTTATTAAAATTTAAACAAAAAACGCATCTACAAAACAAAGATGCAAGAGTTAGTATGTGGATGACCAACTTAATACAAGGTAATATGAATAAATGCATGTTTTTTTTTTAACAATTTTGAAAATTTGGTTTTGAAAATTTAAAGTGAATAAGATTGAACAAGTTTATTGAATACTCTACATGGGTGAAGGGTAAAGAGACATGACTACGGCCTAACCCTCTAAGTGTCCCTAGTGGAGTCGCCAGCTATCACGCCCAAATTTTTCGCACTCGAGGAATACACACACAAACGGAAAAAATACTGTACTCTCTCATTAGAACTCACCCTCCTAGAAAATGAGTGCGACTAGGTTTGAATTGAAGATTGATTTGAATAAAGGGCTTTTAGAAAAGATTTGAAGTCGTCATCTAACTTGATTAAGGTGAGTTAGGTCACCTAAAAACTAAGCACAATCTGAAGACTACACTTAAGGTTTTTGAAAATATCTTCTCAAGAGAGGGTTTTTAAGAAAATAGGTTGTTTGGCAACCTTTGGAAAATAACTAAGCTTTTTTTTAAAATAAACTCCATTTTGGTCTTTCGAAAATAATGATCTAGGTTCGGAGGTTGGTTATGTGTAAGGAAGACGCGCTAAGCCATCATCTACCCCGCCCTTGCGGTTCCTACATGTCTATTTACCCTAGATTCACCGATGAGAGTCTTTAACTAACAAATGTTCAATCTTATCAACTTTAGAAAAACAATGTTTGAAAGAATGATGCATGATATGTAAACGCAATAGAAAAAGGGAGTTGGAAAATAGATTTGAAAATAGATTTGAAAAGAAATTGATTTGATTTGATAAGAGAGATTTGAAATTGGAAAATTTTTAGAGACTGGAAATAGAGATTTGGGATCGGAAGTTTGAAATAGATTATGAAATTGGAGATTCGAAAAGGGTTATGACCGCACCCATGAGGGTTGCTTACGTATCCTTTTGGAGGAATCAGGTCAGTCGTAGTTCGGACAAGAGTTCGATAGATTTTTTATTTGTACTTAGAATAGAAGATTGAAAATTGGAGTTTGGAATTGAAAGGTTTAGACTTTGATTTGGAAAAATAGCTTAGAGAAAGGATTTGGATTTGTTTTGGAAAAATTGAGGTTTAGAAAATCTAGACTTAGGAAAGATAGGATTTAGAAAGGACTTGAGATTAAGAAAGATTTGACTTGAATCTTAGACTTGGAAGATTAGGGAAAGATTGGATTAGAAAAGTTTTGATTTAGGAAATATTCAATTTAGGAAAGCTTCAATTTAGGAAATATTTTGAATTAGGGAAGTTTCCATTTTAAGAAAGTTTTAGATTTGGAAATATTTGAAGTTTTGAATTTGGAAAGTTGAAATTCAAAAAGGGATGAAATTAGAAAAGGGTTGAATTAGGAAAGATTTGGAAGCTTAATGTTTAAGAAAAGATTTGAAAATTTTAGGAAACATATGGCTTAGGAAGGTATGAGATTAGGAAAGAGTGAATTAGGAAATGTTTAGACTAGGAAGGATTGAGATTCCTATTTCCTAAAATAAGGGATTGGATTTTGTTTCTAAAAGATGTGTTTTGATTTTGTTTTCAAAAACGGAGGATGGGATCTAGTTTCTTAAATAGGGAGATTGGATTTGGTTTCCTAAAGGGAAGATTGGATTTGAAATGGATTTGGAAAGAGAAGTTCTAGAAACCGTAGATTTTGAAGACTATAGTTTTGATGTAGAAAAGAGGTTTTGGAAATATATATAATTTTGATGTAGAAAACAAGAGGTTTTGGAAACCTAGGTTTTAAGGCCAAAATAAGGGATTGGAAATCATGTTTTTGGGAAGAAAAATTATGGTTTCCTAAACGTGGGTTCTAGGATTTAACTTAGGCTCTAAGGAAAGAGTTTTTGGAAAGTGAGTTTTTAGAAAGGGAGATTTTTGGAAGGAAATCCTAGAGAGTAGTTTCTAGAAAGTGAATTTTGAAAAAAGAGTTTTTGGAAAGAAATCCTAGTGAGGAGTTTTTAGAAAGAGGTTTTTGGGAAGAGTTGTTTAGGAAGGAAACATAAGGAGCGTCTTTGGAAAGTGAACTTTGAGGAAAGCATTTTTGAAAAGGAGCTTTTAGGAAAGATGTTTTTGGAAAGAGATTGTTGGAAGGGAGTTTTTGAAAAATAATTTTGGAAAGGAGATTGGAGAGAGTTTTCTAAGAAGGAAACCTAGGGAGTGTTTTTAAGAAAGGAATTTTGAAGAGAGTGTTTTGGAAAGGAGTTGAAAAGGAAGTTTTGAAAATAGATTTTTAGAGGGCCATTTTGGAAAACAATTTTGAAAAGGAATTTGAAGAAGGAGATTGGAGAGCGCTTTTAGAAAATATGTTGAAAGAGAGGTTTTTAGAAGGAGAGATTTGAAAAGAGAGTTTTAAGAAAGTATACAAAATATCTCACTTTTCTAAAATGATTCTAACCATAAGAAGGTTAGAACTACTTTAAGATAGTAGTTTTGAAAATATAGACCATATTGGTCACATTAAATGTAACACTTTCCTAATGCAACCCTAACTATGAAACGACTAGAATCACCTTAGGATTGTGATTTTGAAACAAGTTTTGAAAAAGAAGGTTTTGATGCAAGTTTGAAAACGATGTTAATGCAAGTTTTGAAAAATGAGTTTAAAAACGAATTTTGGAGAAGAATGCAAGATCATGATATGCACAATGCAAAGAGAGTCATGAACATACAATATTAAAGGCTTCACCACATAATCAAGGGGGCCAAACCCATGTGGTCTTTGGTTAGACGAAAAGAAAGCCCCCGACACGGTGACTCTCCAATAGCCTAATCCTATACATAGACCGGGAATTCCCTTATTTCAAACATGTAAGAAAGGGGGGGAAGAAGATGGGGGATTAAAATAGAAGAAAATCCAAGTGGGTTAGGAGAGAGAAGAGAGGGGAAAGATACGTAAACGTAAAAAAGAAGCATATCTTGTGTCTTCTTTATTTTGCTTAGCTTTGCGCACTTGGCTTTGCTTGTCTTGCTTCGGCCTTCACTTCAGTTTTCAAGAGTTTATCTTCAATCTTCAAAGCTTCAGATTGTAGGATTTCAAGTCTTCAAATGAGGCTTTTGAGGCTAGTGTATGAGTGTATAACAGGCTAGGGTTTGGAAAACCTAAAGGAGACTAGAGTTTTGGGAAGCTACGAGCTTTGTATATCGAAAAGTTGGGTATTTAGATTGAGTTTGTAGATCTTTTTTACGCTGTAGGAGGCTCTGTATTTATAGAGAACAGAAACACCTAGCGCCTGTTGCAGTGGCCCCAGGGCAAATTTCTTCTTGGCGCTAGGCCATTTTTTGGCTTGGCGCAACCAAAAACTTAGGAAAGTTCATTTAGTCAGCAAGCAACGTATCTTTGGAAGATTTAGGCACCTGTACTAGTGACTGCCATGCAATTTTTAGCCTGGTTTCACTAAGAGTGACTCCGGAAAGTTCGGGAAGGATTTAAGGGACCGGGAATGACCTGGAAGGCCAAAAAAGGGCAGGAACCCTTAGAATAGGGTCTCGGGGGTAATGGCCTTGAAAAGGGATGACAGGATGTGTCGGAAGGGTTGATCGGGCCATTAGGGGCAAAACAGTCAATCGGGCAAGAAAGCTACCAAGACGGACTCAGAATGTCCCGAAAGAAGACTCGAGGATTGGAAACATTATTTAGAATGTTCCCAAAGGTTACTGGTTTGATACCCAGAGTCGATGTGGTCAGAAAAGGCGACCGGGCCACTAGGGGCAAAACGGTCATTTTGCACTGGGTTTGTCAAAACTGACTCGGAATGATCTGGAAAGATAATGGAAGGTCGAGACTACTATAAAAAGCATTCTCGAGAGATTACCGGTTTGATACCTAGAGCCGGTGTGGCTAGAAAAAGGCAACTGACCCACTAGGGCAAAACGGTCATTTTGACTGAAAAGTCTCAGAATTGGCCTGAAATTGACTAGAAGACACCTAATCATTCCGGATCATCTCTAAGACGATATTGGAAGGATAGACTTACCATTCCGAGGACTTAGGTATTATCTTGGGAAATGTGCTGAAAAATAGCCCTAGGGGCAGTTTGGTCATTTTTCACTTAAATGGGCTAGCAGGCATCGATGTTGACTCAGGTTTTGAGTGTTTCCGCCACTCTGATGGTGGTCCCGTGATACAGGGGTTCGTTGGCAATTCCTTATATCAACTTATTTGCGAGTATTTTCGCTACTATGACAGTTGCGATGTTTACGAGTACTTTCGCTACTCTGACGGACTTAGCGACTGAGAAGTCAACTTTCTCGAAGGACATGCCAAAATGAACATTTCTACATTAGTGGGCTAGCAGGCGCCAAAGGTGGACCGTTCTACCATCTAGGGGACTTGGGCTCTCATCTCGGTCGACAGGTTTAAAGGAACTTACCGTTCCGAAGAAACTTTCTCCAGAAAACGTGTCGAATTAGATAGACTTACCATCTCGAGAAATCAGCTTTCTCGAGAGGGATTGGAATTGGAATTGGAAAAGAATTGGAAAGGGGACTTACCTTCTTCGGAAAGACGTGTCTGTTGGAATTGGAAAGGGGACTTATCGTCTTCGGAAAGACGTGCCTGTTGAAAATGAAAAGGGGACTTATCGTCTTTAGAAAGACGTGCCTATTGGAGTTGGATCGATCAATGCCCTTTCGAAGGGCATTTTGGTCATCGTGCCTCTATTTGGGCCCGGCGGGGCCCACGAAGCGATGAATTGATTAGATTAGATTTAAAGAGTTGATTTCGATTGGAATACGTCCATATTGACTTGAGTACAAGTCTGAACGGACTGTAGACTGTCGAGCGGTCAAAAATGGGGTGCTTACAGCTTGATAGCACCTTGAGCATGTTTGTTCGCAACACGTTTATGCTGTTATATTTATCCCTAACATGTGCTTGCATTTTTAAAAAAATTTCAGCATGAGCTTCACATACATATAGTATAGCTTCATGTGGAAACAAAAGTCACCAATGTAATTCAATATCATATCCAAACATATAATGGACATGCATTCGTCAACATCATGACAATTGGAACATCTATCCATGTTCATGTCTATCCACTTTAGAATTTTGAAAACAGGTTTGGTCATCACTTTTTGGATGACTAATGTATGATGCAAGTTTTGGGAAAAGATCTTTATAAATAGAAAAATTTTGAAGTGTGATTTGAAATTTTGATTGAGAGAGCATTTTGAAAAAGGATATTTGACTTGAAAAAAGGGTTATGACCACCCCAGTTTAGGTTGTCTACATATCTCATTTGGTGAGAATTAGGTTATTCGTAGTTTGGGTAAGGAATCTATTGAAAATGGACTCACGGCAGTCTTGAAAGGATTTTAAAACTTGAACTCAAGAGAGTTTGGACTTCGACTTGGAGATTTTTAAAAATGCCTTTGAAATAGGATTTGGAATGTTTTTGGAAACTTTTAAAAATAACTTAAGGGAGTTTTGGAAGGTTTTTGAAAATTGAACTCAATTGAGTTTTGGAATATTTTTAAATGCTCGATTCGAAGATTTTGAAATAAATTTTGGATTTGGAAAGCTCTAGTGAACTTGTCTTCGAAAAATTTTTGAAAACCATTTTTGAGAATACCTTATGAAAGGTAATATTGAATGTTTCATCATCTTTTGGGAGGTTAGTTATTGCACCACTAAACTCCTTTAAGGTTTGGATTTTTTGGAAAATAAGTTTGTAAGAGGGGCTAGAGACTTCCTTTAGGTTTTTAAAGCTTTAGGGTTATGGAACCCTACTTGATATCTCACTTTCCTTAAGAAACCCTAATCAATGAATGAGTAAGATTGTCTTAAGGATGTGACTTTTGAAAATCATTTTGAAAAGAGATTTTGAAAAATATTTTGGGTTTAGAACCCTATTGTGAACCTTTCAAGGTTACATTTAATGTATCACTTTCTCCTAAAAACCGTAACCATGAAAGGGTTAGTGACACCTTAGGGTTAGTATTTTTTTTAAAGCACTTTGAAAATAACTTTTGGAAATATTAAGTGTCTAGCCATATTGGTTAAGACAAGTTTAAGAGAGTTCTTGGAAACATTTTAGAATAGAGAATGGATGCATTTGAAAAGATTTCGGAATTTATTTTTTTGAAAATTCAAGAGAGTAGGATGTTTTTGAAAATATGCTATGAAAATGGTTTAAAATTGGAGCCTTGAAGTTTACTAACCTTGGTTGTGTTGACCTAGGGTTAACTAACTTGGGTTAGGTTAACATAGGGTTCGACAACTAGGTTTAGGTTAGACTAGGGTTGGATTTACCTAGGTTAACTAATGAGAGTTAGGTCAACCTAGGGATGGATTGACCTAGCATTACCAAACTAAGGTTAAGTTAACCTTAGGTTAAGGTGACCTAGGGTTAACTAACTATGGTTAGGTTAACCTAGGGTTAACTAACTTGGGTAAGGTTTGTCGCGCCTTAATTTTTCGCACCCAAGAAAAATACGCACAAGTGAGAAAAATACAATACTCTCTCGTTAGAAGTCATTCTCCTAGAAGGACGAGTGCAACTAGGTTTGAATTGAAAATTGATTTGAATTAAGGATTTTTGGAAAAGATTTGGAGTCACTACCTAACTTGATTAAGGTGAGTTAGGTCACTTAAAACTAAGTACAATCTAAAGATTACACTTAGGATTTTTAAAAAGGTTTTGAAAACCTCCTCAAAAGAGAGTTTTTAAGAAAATATGTTGTTTGGCACCCTTTGAAAATATTTAAGCTCTTTTTGAAAATAACTCCATTTGGTCTTTGAAAACTTGATTCTAAGGTCGGAGCTTGGTTACGTTTAGGGAAGACACACTAAGCCATCATCCTACCCCGCCATTGTGGTACCTATATGTCTATTCACCTTAGGTTCACTCATTCGGAATATTTGATTAATAAATGTTCAATGCTATCCACTTTAAAAAATAACTTTTAGAAAGAAGTTTGACATGATCTATGATATGCAAGTGCAAAAGAAGACTTTGATTTTGAAAATAGAGATTTGAAAATAGATTATGTTATAGATTTTTGAATTAGAAACTTGAAATAGATTATGGAATTAGAAGTTTGAAAATGGTTATGGAATTGAGAACTTAAGAAGAGTTATAACCGCACCAATGAGATTTGCTTACGTATCCTTTTTTGGGAATTAGGTCAGTCGTAGTTCGGAAAAGAGTCCGATTGAAAATAGACATTTTTAGATTTTGAATAATTTGATTTGAAAAGATTTGATTAGAAAAGAGTTTGATTTGAAAAAGAAGTTTGATTTGAAAGAGAGATTTGATTTGAACTTGGAATAAAAGATTTGAAATTGAATTTTGAGTTGGAATTGAACCTAGACTTAGGATTAGACTTGAAGAAGGGGTTTTGATCCTTGAAAGAAAACTTGGACTTGACTGAGGAAAGAAGGAGTTGAGTTTTTAAAACATTTTGAAGTTTGAAATTGAAAAATTATCTTGGTTTAGAAAAGAGTTTAAAAAAAGGGGGTTGAAGTTTCGTAATTTTAGGGTTTGAGTTAAACTAGGATTTAAGACACCTAGGGTTTAGGTAACCTAAGATTGGAACATGTAGTTGAATTGAAAGGATTTGATTTAGATTTGAAAAGTCTAATTTTAGAAAGTTTGATTTAGAAAATGTTCAAATTAGGAAAGATTCGAATTAGGAAAGTTGGATTTAAGAAAGATTCAAAAAGAGATTGATTTGATTGAACTTGGGAAAGTTAGAGTTTGAGAAAAGATTGAACTTGGGAAAGCTTTGAATTAGGACAGTTTCAAAATATGAAAATTCCATTTTAAGAAAGTTTTATTTTAGGAAGGTTTCAAATTTAGAAAGTTTCAACTTATGAAAGTTTTGAATTTAGAAAGCTTTAAAATTAAAAAGTTTTGAATTTAAAAAGTTTTGAAATTGAAAGGATTGACTTAAGAAAGATTTGATTCCTATTTCCTAAAGTTGAAGATTTAATTTTACTTCCAAAAAAGAGATGATTTGATTTAGTTTCTAAAATTGGAGGATTTGATTTAGTTTCCTAATTTGAAATATTTGATTTGACATGAAATTGGAAATGTTGAGTTTTGGAAATGTAGAGTTTAGAAAGTTATGATTTTGTATAGAACGAGAGGTTCTAAGATTTAATGTAGAAAATAGTTTTTGGAAACTTTGATTTGAAGCAAAAGTGGAAGTCATGCTTTTGAGAAAGAAAATTAGGGTTTCCTAACCCTGAAATCTAGGGCTTGACTTAGACTCCAAGGAAATTTTTTTTTTTGGAAAGAAGATCTTTTGAAGAAAATTCGAGGAAAGAGACTTGAAGATAGTTTTAGAAAGTGAATTTTTTTAAAGAACTTTTGGGAAGAAATTTGAAAAGAGTTTTTTAAAAAATAGATTTTTGAAATGAGTTTTTGGAAAAGAGTTTTTAGAAAGTGGATTTTTGAAAAGGGTTTTTAGAAAGCAATTTTTAGAAAGCAATTTTTTAAAAAGAGATTGGAGAGTGTTTTCAGAAAGTATATTGGAAAAGAGGTTTTAGAAAGTGGATTTGAAAAGAGATTTTGGGGAGAATTTAAAAAGAGGTTTTGGAAAGTAAGTTTGAAAAGCAATTTAGAAAGGGATTTGAATGTGGACTTTTGCAAGCTTCTAAAAATATCTCACTTTCCTAAAACGATTCTAACCATAAGAAGATTAGAACCATTCTAGGATTCTGACTTTGAAAACAACAAGGATTTGAAAATATGAACCATATTGGTTCCATTAAATACAACACTTTTCTAAAGCAACCCTAACCATGGAATGACTAGAAGCACCTTAGGATTGTTATTCTGACAAAAACAATTTAGGGGTTTACACCCAAAACTTATGTAACACTTTCCTAAAACAATCATAACCATGGAGTGGCTAGAATCATCTTAAGATTATGATTTTTGAAAACAAGTTTGAAAGAGAAGATTTTTAATGCAAGTTTTGTAAAAAATTTTGATGCAAGTTTTGAAAACGATTTGGAAGAGATGTATGAGTATGATATGCATAATGCAAGTAGAATCATGAACATACAAGGTTGGCTTCGCCACATAATCAAAGAGGCCAAATCTACATGATCTAAGGTTGAATTAGAAGAAAGCCTCTGATATGATGACTTTCAACTATCCTTCCTACACATGAATCGGGAATTCCCTTATTTCAAGCATGCAAGAAAGGGAGGGAAGAAGATAGAGGATTAAAATAGAAGAAAACCTAAGTGAGGCAGGAGGGAGAAGAGAGAAAGGGGGAATTACATAAACGTAAATAGAAAATTAACCTTGTGTCTTCTTTCATTTGCTTGTTTTATTGCTTTACGTCGCTTTAATCTTCAAGAGCTTTGAGATTGCAGCACCTTGAGTCTTCAATGGTAGGCTTGGAGGCTCGTATAGATGTGTATTGAGTGTATGTATGCTAGGGGTAAAGTGTAGGGGGGCTAGGGTTTGAAGAGGCCTAAGAGAGCTAGGGTTTGAAGAGAGTTCGAAGTTTGTATATCGAGAGACAGAGTTTCTAGAGTTAGAATGCCGACCTTTTTAAGTAAGGGGAAGGGTCTATATTTATAGGCAACTTAAACCGACCTATTGCTTGTTGTAGTGGCGCTAGGCTAAAAAATACACTGGCACCACTCCTAGTAACGCTAGGCCAAAAAATACACTAGCTCCACTCCTAGTGGAGCATGGCCAAAAAAATACACTGGCGCCACTAGGAGTGGCGCTAGGCCAAATATTAGCTTGGCACCACTAATAAGGGCGCCAGCCACTTTGGAAATCTTTTAAGGCAGCAAGAAACATATCTTTGACCCTTAGCACGTAAGGCAAAATATTTGGCATCGGTCCTTGTGACTACCATGCAATTTTTGGCTTGGCTCCAGTAGGAGTGACTCTAGAAAGTCCGGGAATAATCTGAAAGGTCAAGAATGGGCCGGAAGACTAAAAATGGGTAGAAACCCTCAGAATAGTATAACAAGCTTGAAAAAGAATGTCAAGATTGTTGAAAAGGTCGACCGAGCCACTAGGGGCAAAATGGTCATTTAAACTGAAAAACCACCAAAATGGACTCAGAATGTCCTGGGAGAAAGCTTGAATCTTAGAAACACTATCGAGAGTGTTCTAGGAGATTTCCAGCTTGATACCCAGAGTCGGTGTGATTGGAAAAGGCAATCGGCCCACTAGGGGCAAAATGGTCATTTTGCACCGAGCTTGTCGAAATTAACTCAAAATGATCTGAAAATGCACTAGAATGTCGAGAATACTATTAGAAGTAGCCCCGGGAGGTTACCAGTTTGATACCCAAAGTTGGGGTGGTTCTGAGAGGCAATTGGATGCCTAGGGGCAAAATAGTCATTTAGCTTTGAGTGAGCCCTACGGGCCCGGGAAACGACTGGTGGACAAAGTTGGAGTTTAGAAGGCAGGTTAGAGTCTGAATATGCATGTGATGTGTGAAAGTGAGCCTGGTCGGGCCGGAGATTGCCGAGCGGGCAAAAATAGGGTGCTGACAATGTTAACCTAAGTTTTGACAACTAGGGTCAAGTTAATCTAGGGTTAAACAACTTGGGTTAAGTTAACCTAGGGTTTGGATAACTAGGGTCAAGTTAGCCTAGGGTTTTGGATGGGGGTTGTGAAAAGTAATTTTGAGCTAGGGTTTGGACCTAGTGGTTTTGAAAAGGTAGTTTTATGCATGAAACTTGAAAGGGTCTTTTGAAAACCGTTTTGTGAAAACCACTCTCAAGTGAGTGTTGGGTTCATATGGTTGGTATTTGGAAACCACTCAAGACAGGGTTGGCTTGGAACCGTTACAACCACTAACTCAAAAGAGTAAAACCTTTGAAAATGGAATAGGTACTTTTTGGAAAACATTTTGGTGAGAATCTTCAAAGGTTTCTTAAAACCATTTTTGAGAAAGCTTGTTTTAGAAAATCATTTGTAGGCTATTGAAAACCACTCTAGCGAGTTAGGATTGATATTGTCAATATAGTGGAGAAACCACTCAAGAGAGTCTCTATGGGGACCATTCCAACTGCAAACCTCAAGAGAGCAAAACTTTCAAAATCAAAGTGAAAGAGAAGGTTTGAAAAACATTTTTATGCAATTTGAAATTAGAAAATGCAAGGATGCAAAATGAAAGTTAGGGAGGCTTAAGGATGGCTTGCTAGGGGATAGATATCTAGGGTTTTAAACTAGGCTTCAAGAAACCAACTCTTAGAACCATTTTTTTTAAAAACATTTGAATATAGAATTTGAGAAAGATATAAAAATAGAACTAGTGAGAGTTTTTGGAAAATGATGATGAACATGAAAATTGAGCCAAGCATGCAATACATGAGCATAACAACCATATGTAGAGGGGTCATAAAATAATATAAAGCTTAAAGGCCAGGCCAAATTGCAAGGGGCCTATGGCCAATATGTAGGCTAAAGGGGGAGCCCCCACTTAGTGGCTTCCCTAAAGATTTCCTCAAGCATGGACCTAAGGTCCTCTTGTTCAAGCAAGCAAGAAAGCGGGGGGTAGAAGAAGTGGTGTAAAATAGAGAATAGCCTAAGTACGCTAGGAGGGAGAAGAGAAGAGTGGGGGGTAGCGAAATGTAAATAGAAATACTACTTTGTGTTCACAACTTCTTCAAGCTTTAATGGAGGGCTTTGCTTGATCTTTGAAGGGTCTTCAATGGCCTTGGAGTGGGATGGAAATGGCCTCTAAGGTTGCTTGGAGTCTTGGAAGATGGATTGTATAGGCTAAAGAGATGTTGAATCTAGCTTGGATGCTTGGAGGGTGAAGTGTATAGGTTTTTACAGAGTTCGGGTGCTATTTTGGTAGAGCTTCACTGCTGTTTTCCACTTTGGAATACGTAGGGGGGAGGCAACTATTTATAGGCAAAGTTACTGAGGTATAGCGCATGTACTACATGCGCTTATGCAAATTTTTCCCTGGCACATGTAACACATACGCTAGTACTGTACCAATAACTGAGTGCCATGTGGCACTCCTTATACTTCTTAAACTTAGGATGTAAGTCAAGTTTTGTCCAATCTGATCATTTTTTGGGTGCATGTAGCACACACTCTGCTGCTGGAAATTTTGATGCTGACTTCACCTTAAAATTCGTGCAATCAAGAAAATAACTTGAAAAATTAGTCATGTTCACGATGTTCCCTTGCTATTTTTCAATAATTAGGAGCCCTCGAGAGCTTCAAAGGATTCTAGATGATGTAGATATGTCATTGGGAAGTGTACATGAAAATAAACTTTTCAGAGCATCTGTGAGAAGCTCTGTGGGTTGCCGAAAGTGGTTGTTTTTGCACTACATGCTCATGGCCTCCCGAAAGCGAACTCTTCAATTAAGCCGTACCTATGGGAGGTCCTTCTGACAACCTTCAAGGGATTTCCTAATTTATGCTTTTATCAAGTCGTTTGACGGTGCATTTTAATTAGAGAATTGAAGAAAAAGTCAACCCTTACGAAGTGTCTGTGAGCCACACAAAGGTTTCTCAAAGTGACAACTTTTAGGCCATGGGATCGGGTGCTTTAAGAAGTGATCTTTTCAACTGAGCCATATTGATGGAAAGACCTTTGGAAAGAGTTTCCTGAATTTCCTAATTTACACATTTCTCAAGTTATTTGATAGTGCATTTTAATTAGGGAATCAGATAAAAAGAGACCCTAGTAGAGTGTCTGTAAAATGGTTCGGGAAGCTTTTGCTTATTTAAAGTGTTTTAAGCCAAGAGACTTACCTAGGAATGGATGGGGATGTCCATCAGGGCATCCTGGTGGATGCCGATTTGGTACCTAAAGCTAGTGTGGTTTAGGAAATGCCTATGCCACTAGGGGTAAAACTTTCATTTTGATTGAAACTTTGAGGAATGTGGCCGAGATAGATTTGAGTAGCATATCAGTTATACTGGACTGTCTAGACATAGTTTAAGAAGATGGCCTTACCGTCTCAAGGGATTAGATCTTTCTTAAATGACTTGCTAATATGCCCAGGGTAAAGTTGTCATTTTGACTGGAGTTTACCAGAATTGAACTGGAGTGAGTTTGATTGGCATCTTAAATGTGTTGGACTATCAAAGGACAGTCATAAATGGTGGACATATCATCGCAAGAACTTAGTACTTTCTCAAAAGACGTGCCAGTGTGCCTAAGGGGCAATTTGGTCATTTTTCACTGTGTCAGGCTAGGAGGCGCTAGTGTTGACTTGGGTTTAAGAGTGTTTCTGCCACTTTGACAGTTGTGACGAGTTAATTTTTGGAGGTCTCACTTTTCTTTGATAAACGTGCTATGACCAAGGGGCGATTTTGGTCTTGTGACACTAGGGGTTTGGATGGCATGCCTGTGTCGACCTAGTGAGTGTTCTTGTCACTCCAACAGCTTTAAGGTTTGTGAGTGTTTCCATCAGTCTGATGGGTTGATGTTGGTTTTAGAGATTGCCTAATATCGGGAAACTACTGGATGCCAAAAGGCACAATGGATATTCTACATTCGCGAGCTAGCAGGCACTAGTAGTGAAACTGTTTAAAGTTTGTAAGTGTTTTCTTCAATCCGACAAGGGCAATTGGTTTCAAAGACCACCCTATCTTAGAAAGTAGCCGGTGATGGTGTTGGTTTCAGAGATTGCCCGATCTCAAAAAACTACTTGGAAAGCCGGTGATGGTGTTGGTCTTTTCGGGCCTCGATGGGCCCGAAAAGCGATTGATTAACTTAATTGGAGTTTGAGAAAGCCAGTTTGGGCTTGGAGAGTGTTGTATCATTTTACTGGAGTGTTGGATTGGACCAAAGATTATCAAGGGGGCAAGAATGGGGTGCTTATAGTTGTCCCTCCTTTGCTGTCTTTGCCTGTCGAAGGCAAAAAATGATAAATTAAGGGTCTCATATTGACCGTGAGGTGATTGAAAGGAGTTGGAATATTGGACTTTGGAATTAAAACGGTTGGAAAACTTTTGGGCTCTGTGAAAATTTCAAATTTTGAAAATCTTAACTTTTCAAGGTCAGAAATGTTGAGTTTTTTTGAAAATAGGAATGCAAAAACTAGGCTTTTCAAACTTTGAGGCACTTAAAACTGGGTTTTGGCCTTTAAAGGCATTTGAAAATTGATTTGGCGGGAAGCTAGAGAGTTCGGCGCATGTATTACACTCGCCTTGCTAAAAATGACCCTAACGCATGTGTTACATGCACCAAGTTGAAATTTCCACTAGCGCATGTTGCAAATTCTTGGTTTTAAACAAACAGCTGCGACAGTAGCCATTTCATTTGTAAGTTTCTTGCGTTATTGAGAGCTTTTTCTGAGAGATTTCAAAGGGAATAAGCTAGATATCGCTAAGAAAGGTTCGGGAGATATCGGGTCATAGCTGGAAGTTGCCGTTACCATCAAAATTTCACCAGAAAGTCGACTTTTGCTGAAAAATCCCAAAGTGAATTTTCCTGATTTCTTTGTGTAGACGTTCGTTTTTAGTATATGAATAGTCTAACTTGATGTTTTAGGATGTTTTAAACATAATAGGAGGATCGTTTGTGCGATTAGATGATGGTTTGAATGTGTTTGAGTGATTTTACACGTTTAATCACAGAGGTTTTCTCTAGAAATTGAGTATTTTGTGAATGTAGCTTTGTGTATTCCATTTTCTTGGTGAGTTTTCTTTGATTGAGTGTTAGAAAAATATTTTGAATGTTTTTTAGAATGTTTGGTGATTGTTTTGGAAAACTTTGAATTTTTAAATTTTTGGAAAATGGATAAATGTTTGAAAAAATTGAAAATTTGAGATATTGGATGAAATGTTGTGCTTGTGTAAGCACCCCATTTTTGCCCACTCGGTAATCTTCGGCCCGACTAGAATTGGTTTCCAACATCAGAACACATGCAGGCTCAAGATGAGCCTTTCAATCTCCAATCCAACCAGCTGGTCACTTCTCGGGCCCACAAGGATCCGCTGAAGCCTTAAGCACCATTATTCCAGGCAGTTTTCCGGACCAGGCAGTCCCAGAAACCAACGCCATCTAGGTAGCTTCCCGGGATCGGGCGATCTCGGGGACCAACACCTCATCAAAGATTCCAGACGGTTCACTTCTGGCACCTGTTAGCCCGCCAATGTAGAATGTCCATCATTTGGTAGTTCTCTAGGACCAGACGTTCTCGGAGACCAACACTACCCTTCCAGGTAGCTTTCTAGGACCAGGCGTTCTCAGGAACCAACACCACCCTACAGGTAGCTCTCTAAGACCAGGCATTCTTAGAGACCAACACCGCACAGGTAGTTTTTTGAGACCGGGCGATCTCGAGAACCAACACCTAGGTTAATACCGGCGCAAGCTAGCATGACTCGGTGAAAAATGACCAAATCCGCCCCTTGGGCCTCCAGGCATGTTTTGGGAAAGTTCAAAATCCCTCAAAATGATAAGTCCATCCTTCCATAATGTTGTCAAACCATCGGGCGTCCCCCGCACGCCATTTGGTCTAAATCCGGTCCCATTCCGGCTCACTCTGGTCAAGATGACCATTTTGCCCCTAAACGACTCAACACGGCACGAACCTTGCTGAATGGCGAAAAACTCTCTCAAAACCATCCCTAAACAGCCCTACATGCCTAACACAATATACCAGACCATTCTTGACCATTTCCAGCCAACTCCAGTTAAAATGACCGTTTTGCCCCTGGGAGCCAAAAATGCCCCGAAACAGCACCGCCCTTGGGGTTTCGAACAAAGGATTTCACTGCACGCCTTTGTTTAACCTGAGGAACACCCTACGACACTAAACTCACACGATGCGATAAAAGTTCCCTAGAGCGTCTCGTAAACGCTCCGCCTAAATTGTCTTTTCCCCCAATTCCCTGGTTATAATGCACTGTCAACTGACTTGAGAAATGTGTAAATCAGGGAATTCCCGAACACTCGTCTATAGATCTCTCCATTTATACGGTTCGATCAAATAGATCGCTCCCCAAAGCCCTCCATCGTACGGTGTGCAAACCATGACTTTCAGTAACCCCTGGAGCATCTCGCAGACGCTCCGCCAAGGTTGACTTTTTCTTCGATTTCCTACTCAAAACGCATTGTCAAACGACTTGAGAAATGCTTAAATTTGGGAATTCTAGAAAGTATTTCCATAGTACTTTCCATCGGAACGGTCCGATCGAATAGATCGTTTCTCGAAGGCCTCGATCACATCAAATAAAAACAGCTACTTTCGAACACACACGGAGCGTATCACAGACGTTCCACAAAAGTGTCCTTTTTGGCACGCTTCCCAAGACGATATCCCACGCTTCTGAACATAATTCAAACTCTTCGAAAACATAAAAGTTCATCGGAAGCGCTAGGAAAACATCTCCTGCGCGACCGATTTCCTCGGAACCTTCCCCATTGACCCAATTATCGAGGCAAAATTTGGACGAATCCTCCCGGTGATGGAGCGTATGCTACATGCGCTCAAATTTTGTTCAGATCGACTGACTTTCGATCAACGGTCGAGATTTAACCAGTACATAGGGTGCCACGTGTTATTTTGGCAATGGAACAGTACCTGCGCATGTCCTACATGCGCATGGTCTGTTCCAAATTGCCTATAAATAGAGGCCTCCCCCCTTGCATATTCCAAGTCCAAAAATTAATACGAAACTCTGTTGAAATCACTCTAGAAACTCGAATCTCTGCATACATTCCTCCCCTCCAACACTTAGGTTAGATTCTACCTCTCCTAAGCCTGTACACTCCATACACAAAGCCTCATACACACTTATACACTCCACTCAAGCCTCTCAAACCCTCTTGAAGTCACTCAAGCTCTAATCAAGACATCCATTGAAGACTACAAAATGTGTTGAAGGCAAAAGGTGGTATCCCTTTTTACATTTATGCTCTCCCCCACTCTTCTCTTCTCCCTCCTAGCCTACTTAGGCTATTCTCTATTTTAACCCCCATCTTCAACCCCCATTTCTTGCATGCTTGAGCCAAGAGGGCTCTTAGATCATGCCTAGAGGAAAGCAAGTGAGAGCCACCATGTAGGGGGACCTCTCACTAGCCTACTTTAAGATGGTATAGCCTAAGAGCCCCTTGTTTGTATGGTGAAGCCTAAAAGCCTTGTATGTGAATCATGACCCCTTGCATATTATTATTTTGATCATGTCTTGTATGCTTGGCTTCATTTCATGTTTATTGTCTTATTCCACAATGTTTGCATTGCTCTTAATTTTATGACATTTCCAAGTTCTACATGCCCTTTTAAAAATTGTTCCAAGAGTTGGCCCCTTGAAGTTTAGGATGAGACTTTAGGAGTCATGCCTTAGAAAATCCCTCACTACCCCCTAATTCATAGTTTTGCATTATTACATTTCGACTTGCACAAAGGTTGCTTTCAAACTCCCCAATTTTCAAGGTTTCCATCCTCACAAATTTAGTGGTTAAAATGGCCCCATGGAACCCTCTCTTGAGTGGTCTCCCTTTATATTGGCCATAGGACCCCTAAATTGTTAGAATGGTCCCCTTTTCTCCTTATGATCGCCTAAGAATGATGTTCGAATCCTTTGATTTTTATGGTTTCCATTCTCTCAAGTTTAGGGGTTGGAATGGCCCCATGGAACCCTCTCTTGAGTGGTCTCCCTTTTTATTGGCCATATGAACCCTCTCTTGATGGAATGGTTCCCTTGAAAAATGGTTTTCAAAATCCTTCCCAAAGATGATTTCAAAAATGCATTCTCTCCATCTTTGCATAAAAATGATGTTCTAAAAATTACCATCATTATGTTGATTTTTGAACCCTTGTATTCTTGTCAAGATATTGGTTATAATGGCCATGAGGAAACCTTCTTTGGAATGGTCTCCAATCACCAACCATACAAACCCTACTCTTGACTAGAGGCAAAATTTTCATGGAAATGATCTTCAAAGAGATGGCCAATTGAAATCCATTGTATAACATGTTGTGTTTTTCAAAACTCTCTCCAAAAATGCATTGAACCAACTTTCAAAACCAACTTCCAACTCAACCCTAGGATAACCTAACCCTAGGTTAACTTGACCCTAGTTACCAAACCTTAGGTTAACTTGACCCTAGTTGCCTAACCCTAGCTTAACTTGACCCTAGTTACCTAACCCTAGGTTAACTTGACCCTAGTTACCTAACCCTAGGTTAACTTAACCCTAGTTAGTTAACCCTTAGTCTTTTAACATTAGGTTCCCCCTAATCCTAGGCTAACCCAACCAAGGTTAATACACTTCAAGGTTCCAACTCTTGAACCTTTTTTTTTAAATGATCATTCAAACTTTCAAATTATCCTCATAAGCTATTCCTCCAAAACCTCCTATCCCCATGACTTCAAAAACCCAACTCCATACACTTTTCTAGTGTTCCTACACTCCATCTTTAAGACCTTTCCAAAAATATTTTCAAAAGGTCACAAACCTAAGGTGTCCCTAGCCTTCCCATGATTAGGGATTCCAAGGATAAGTGACAAATCAAGAACAACTTCTAAGGTTGTCCATGTTAGGATTCCAAATACTTAGCCATTTTCAAAAACCACTTTCAAAAACTAATTCATCCAAACATTCTAAAGTCATGCCTCCTAGGATTTCAAAACAAGACTTCAAAAATACTTTCAAGTTCTCTTGAGTCATACTAAAACATTTTTCCAAAACTCCCTTAGAGTCGATCCAAAAGCATTTTCAAAACATTTCACTTCCAATTTCAAGTCAAAACTTCCAAGACTACAAAGAGTCTTCAACTTCTAAAGACCACAAAGTGTCTTAAACTTTTTCAAAGACCTCAAAGTGCCTTAAACTTTTCCAAAGACCTCAAAGTGCCTTAAACTTTTCCAAAGATCTCAAAGTGTCTTAAAACTTTTCGAAGACCCCAAAGTGTCTTCAAACCTTCCAAAGGCCCTAATGCGCCTATTTTCCACTCGGGCTCTTGCCTGAACTACGAATGACCTGATTCTCACCAAATGAGATACGTAGGCAACCTAAAATGGTGCAGTCATAACTTTATTTCAACCCCAATCCCTTTTTTAAAAATTCCAATCAATTCAAAGTTTCTATTCCAAACTCTTTCAAAACCTTTATTATTTTCAAACTTCTTTAAAAACTTGCATCATGCATCATTCATCCAAAAAGTGATGACTAAATCCCTTTTCAAAGTTCTAAAATGGATATTAAGTAGACAATGGTAACCGGCTATTCTAGTGAGTGAATCAAGGGTGATTAGATATGTAGGTACCGAAAGGACGGGGTAGTGTGATGATCTTAGGATATCTTCCCTACACGTAACCAACCCCCGAATCTTGGATTTCTGTTTTCGAAAGACCAAAATGGAGTTATTTTCAAAAAGGGCTTAAACATTCCAAAAGGTTGCCAAACAACCTATTTTCCTAAAAACCCTCTCTTGAGAGAGATTTCAAAAACCTTTTTTTCAAAAACTCAAAGTTTAATTTTCGGATTAACACTTAGTTTTAGGTGTCCTAACTCACCTTTATCAAGTTAGGTGGCGACTCCTATTTTTCTAAAAAGCCCTTAGTCAAATCAATTTTCAAATCTAGTTGTGCTTTAGGGTCTCCGAACCGAAAGGACATTGAACACCCAAAAACCGGGGCGCAACAGCTTGTTTGTCTTTGGACATTGACAGAGGATGGGATTGTGTTGGTTAACGTAGTTGTGTGCTTATGATGTTGTGGGAAGTGCAGTTTTGTGATTGTTATGCTTGGTTTAAATTTTTAGGGATGCAATCCCATTGAATTTTTTGGAAAAACATTGAACTTGAGAAGTTTGAACTTTGAATTGAAAACCCTCTATGGAATAAATCCCAGAACATGTAGGAACTTCGGAAATAGGGTGTTTTGAGAGTGGGGGTCATTCTTTCTCTTAAAAATGCCTAGGCTAGTTTTTTCAAAAAATAGGAACTCGTTGAGGCGTGGTTCTGAAAACTTGGAGTTGGTTTTGGGAATGACTTATTGGAAACTTGGAAGGGTGTTGTGGACACGAATGTCTTGGGTGTAAGGTGGAAACCTTCTAGGAACAACGGTTGTGAGGGTAATAGTTTAAAATCAAAACTTGTTCCTGAAGCGAAACTTTTCAGAATGGTCGGTTTTGGAAAACTTAAAAGTTGGTTTTCCTGAGCTTTTGAAGGGAAAAGCTTGAGAACTGGGATTTTAATCTGAAATGAAACTTTTTAAGGAAAAAGCTCAGGAAAACCTAGAAAATTGTTTTGAAACAAAGTATAATGTAACATATAATGTCAAAGCCGATGGGCAGCCCAAGCTAAGGTGCAACAAGTGGCTTGTTCCCAGGCTAATAGCATACCATCCTTCATAAAGCAAGAACTTTTTGATAAAGTAGTATATGGCTTGTTCCCGTCTTCAAGTTTCATCACGTTAACCTAGGGTTTGGTTGACCTAAGGCTAACTAACTTGAGTTAAGTTAAAATAAGGATGGGCAACTAGGGTTAAGTTAACCTAGGGTTGAACAACTTGGAGCAAGTTAACCTTAGAGGCATAACAATGGTGGATTGAGGAAGATAGAGGCATAAGGTAAAGCTCTATTTACATTTATGTCTTTCCCACTCCCTCTTTTCTCCCTCCAACTCCTTTGAGCTTTTTCTTCTATTTTATACTCCTCCCCTTTTCTTATATGCTTGAACAAGATGGCTCTTGGGCCATGCTTAGAGCAAATCTAGGGAGAGCCACTAGTCGGGGGATCTCTCACTAGCCTACTTAGAGGTAGTATAGCTTTTAGAGCCCCTTGATGTATAGTGAAGCCTTGAGCCTTATATGGAATCATGACCCTTTGCATTTCTAGTTGTTATTGGGTTCATGCATTGCATGTGATGTTCTTGATTTTATGTTTAAAGCATTGTTCCAACTTCCATTAGCTTCATTTTCAAGTGTTTTACAAAGTTCATGTTCAAATGATTTTTAAAAAGTGCCTCTAAAGGCATTTAAATTGGAGTTCCTTTAAGTTTAAGCCAAAAATATTAGTTTATATGCCTTAGGCTGTTTCCTAATGTTTGTGAAACCTTGCCTTGCACCATGGCATTTTACACTCAAAGTTCACATAAAAATGGCTTTCAAAACCATACTCCTTCAAGGAGATTTTCAAAGATTTTCTCTTTTGAGTTTTGAGGTTGTAATGGTCCTAATAGAGCCCTTCTTTAAGTGGTTTCCCCTTTAAACAATCATATGAACCCTTGCTCATTTGAGCATTTTAATATCTAAAAAATGGTTTTCAAAACGACCCCGACTTGAGTGATTTTCAAGTTTCAAAATGGTTTTTACAATACTACCATTTCCATGTTGATTTTCAAAGTTTTTGGCTTTCTAAAGTTAGTGGTTGTAATAGTTCTATAGAAACCCTCCTTGGAGTGATTTCCAAGTATCAACCATACGAACCCAACACTTATTTGAGTGGTTTTAAAAAAGTAATTTTCAAAATCTCTAACTCTCTTGAGTTGTTCTTCTTAAATAAGTTTTGCATGAAATGATAGTTTTCTTACATGAAATACTGACTTTCTTGCATGAAATGACATTTTCCAAGTTTTCCTTCAAGTTTTTCGCATAAAATGATAAAATTTTTCACATAAAATGATAGGGTTTTTACATGAAATCATGGTTTTCAAAACACTATTTCAAGTTTCATGTAAAAAACCACCTTTCCAAACCTCCAAAACCACTAGATTCCAAACCCTAATCCTAAAACCACTTTCCAAAACCTCTAGGTTCAAACCCTAGTTCAAAACTACCTTTACAAAATCACCTTTCAAGACCTTAGATTGACTTAACGCTAATTGTCCAAACCTAGGTTAACTTGACTCTAATTACCTAACCCTAGGTTAACCTAATCTAAGTTAGTTAACCATAGTTCACTTAACCCTAGGTGGTCATAACCCTTAAATAGTGTGGTCATAACCCTTTTTTAAGTTAAATGTCCCTTCTTTAGAACTTTCCATTTTCAAATTTTATATCTCAAATCATATTTCAAAATTTTTCTATCTTTGAAAATCTTTTCAAAGACATGCTTCATGCATCATTCATCCCTAAGGTGATGACCAAACCCCGTTTTAAAAATCACTAAAGTGGATACAAGTGGATGTTTAGTAATCGGTGATTCAAGTGAGGTAAGGGTAAGTAGACATGTAGTTACCGAAATGGTAGGGTAAGGTGATAATCTTAGGATATTTTTTATACACGTAACCAACCCCGGACCATAGATTTTTCTTTTCAAAGACTAACCCAGAGTCACATTTTCAAAAGGGCTTTCAGATGTTTCAAAAGGTTGCTAAAAACCTCGCTTTTTCAAAACATCTTAAGAGGACATTTTCGAAACCTTGTTCTAAAAACCCAAGTCTAGTCTCCAGATTACACTTAGTTCTAGGTGACCTGGCATATCTTTAATTATGTTAGGTGACGACTCCTATTTTTTTCCAAAAGAACCTTATGCAAATCTAGTTTAAAAAATCAACCGTCACACTTGTTCCTTTAGGAGGATAGTTTATAATAAAGAGAACATCGGGTTTCACCCAAGCCTATGAGTGGTTTTCTAGACTCGAGTGGGGTGAGAAAAATTGGGGCGTGATAAAAAACATAACAAGCACAAAACATATCAACCATAGTCCAACTAGACTAATTTACAGAGTTTGTCTGGAAGGGACAACAAAGCAAAAGGAAATAAAGCCATATAAAGGATGAGTAGCATGCCAATTAGAACAGCTATTTGCTGCTTTAGACACCAAGAGTGTAAGGATTTTTAATAATGGTGATTTGTGTTTCAAACATTCTTGTTAGGTCATATTAGGTCTGATGAAGAAAAGAGACTCATTGCATATGGTTTTTAGAGCTCAAAGATTGATAACTAGTAAAACGACATAAATGGCACTAGCCAACTATGGAATGACACTTGTCATGTAGGTAAAAATGGATTCCAATGAGTCATAAAATAATGGCAAGAGCATTGGCAAGATGATGGCACTTGCCACATAAAAAGTGGATTCTTGAGACATGTAAAATAATGGCAAGACAAATGGAAAGATGATGGCACTTGCCATGCTTACAAGCAGATTCTAGAGAGTTCTCAAAAGTTAGCAGGATGAATGGCTAGACCAAAGGCACAAGCCAGGCATATGTAGCAAGCCAACTTCAACGTGGCTCGAGCCATTGGTAAAAGTCGCAAATCTATTTTAAATAAACTATATGGAAAGATTGCGATGGATGGGATTCTTGACTAGATCTTTCCTCTATGACTTAGTATGTTTCTAGACATACTAAGTGGAAATAAAAGACTCCAAAAATAGATAATATACCTATCAAAGAGATAAGGTTTGATGGGCTATATAGATAAGAGAGAGGCGTATTGGTAGAGTCAGACTCTCCATTGATTCCACAGAGAATACAACTCCTTCCAACATTGAAGAACAAAAAGAAGATCATCTTTGTAGATTCCAAAGGCAATAGAAAGCATCGTGGTGATTCAGTGCTAGAGCCAAGTGACTAGGGAACAGAAAATTGAGGAGTCAAGTAAGTTAACCTAAACCAAAGTTCGTGGCGATTCGAACGACATCTGCAGAGTTCGGTGTTTGGTTGTAACTGTAACTTGTGTAAATTGTTCATTATAGTGCTTGGCTCGCACGGACCAAAGGAGTTGGTCTATGTGGTTTTTTCTCGCATTAGGTTTCCATCCCAAAAATCTCGTGTCTCGTTGTTTACTATGCTTTATACTTTATTGCTTCTGATTGGATTGCATGCACAATTGAGAGAAGAGATTTTTTAGAGTTATTAAGTTGGTCACTAGATATTCACTCTCTAGTTTAACAAATCTAGAAAATTAGGTTATTTCAATTGGTATCAGAGCGAGTCACTTACATCTGTATCAAAGTGGGTTTATCTATTGTTAGACCACCATCACTTGAAGGGGTAATTACCCCTACTGGAAAGCTTGAATGTGAACTTTTATCAAGGTTATTAATGAGAGAACCTGGTTATATGTTGTTCCTGGGTATAGTGCACCCACTGTAACGACAACTACTATCACTACACTGAAACCCATTGAACAGTGGGATGCTTCATTGGAATAGCAAGTCCCTTAATGCCATACACAGTGCAATTACTATAGATGAGTTTTGTAGAATCTCTAACTGTCAACATGCTAAGAAGGCATGGGACATACTTTAACTCACCCATGAAGGAACCTCAGGTATAAAGCTCTTAAAGCTTCAAAGGTTAACCACATTGTTTGAAATCTTAAGAATGGAGGATAACAAAACCTTTGATGAATTCTATGCCAAGCTAAGCAATATAGTCAATAGTAGTTTTAACCTTGGTGAGAGAATTCTTGACAATAGAATTGTCCAAAAAAATTTTGGATCTTTACTTAAGAGATTTCAAACAAAAGTCATAGCCATTGAATAGAGTAAGGATGTTGATTACATTCGAGTCGAAGAACTTGTCGGCTCCATACAGACCTTTGAAATGAATCTATGTCAACCTAAAATGAGAAAAGGTATAGCTTTTAAATCTGCTCAGGAAGAAGATACTGGTCATGAAACATATTTTAACTTAGAAGAGATGGACCTTATGTTGAAGAAATTCAAGAAATTTCTAAACTTTAAAAGGGAAAAGGAAACACCACGTTTAATTACAAGAAAAATGAATGTGAGAAGAAAGGTCATAAGAATCAAACTTAAGGTGTTTGGTGTTATGAATGTCATGTGTTTAGTCACATTACCTTTCAGTGTCCAAATAAAAGAAAAGAAAAGGATAAGTGGTCCTTGCTATTAGGAATGATAGTTGTGACTCTAAGGAGTTTGATTGCGATGATGATAATAGCAATTACACTGCTTTTACTATTTCTACTTTCAATAATATAAATATCTCAATAGAAGAATCAACCAAGGAGGTTGGATGTTCTGATAAAGTGAAATTCAATGACTTTGACTCTAAGAGTCACAATCATATGAAAGGACAAGATAAAGAATTTGAATTTGCTTACTCTGAACTCTATGATGAATGTTTGAAATTTAAGAAATATAAATTTGATGTCATTGTCAAACCTCGTACTCTATAAAAAGAAAGAGATGTTCTTAAACATGAGATTCTAGAGTTATGACTGTAATAAATGATTTAAAGACTCATAAAGTTATGTTGAATGATAAGAATGTTGAACTTCAAATAGATTTAAATGCATGTTTAGAATAAAAAGGAGATCTTGAATTAAAATTTGTCTCTTGAATATAAATTGGCTACTAGTAATGAACAAGTGAAAAAGATGAATGCAGGTTCAGAAAAACTTCACAAAATGCTAGACTTGCAAAAGCCTTTTTGTGACCGTATTGGAATTTAATTTGAGAAGAAAGTTATTTCAACTCAAGTGCCACAAAAGAAAGTTGCTCTAGCTCAAGCACAAGTAAAACTAAAAGGTAAATTTCAGAATAGGTTTGCTTCATTTGACACATTTACTCCTTTTAATAGTAGCGGTAAGTCTACATAAACTACACACACTACATGATTTGTTCGTGTGTGTCATTATTATGGGATTAGAGCACATGTCAAACCTCAATGTCATAAATTGTATGGCCTTGTAGTGGATTATGTTCATACTAGAGCTAGAAATTTATACCAAGCTTGGAGACAAAATGGATATTATTATAGTAGGTTTGATGTATTGTCTTAGCCTAAGTGGGTTCAATCAACTAGAAGATAGTATCAAATGAACCATAACTCCAAGGCCACAATCAGGAGAGCACCAAAACGGCCATCAACCACTATTAAATCCAAGACAAAGGTTGTTTGGGTGAGAAAAAAGACTTATTCACCAAACCCCTAGATGGCTATCAATAGGGGTCTGTCACAAAGAGTAGTCTTTAGTTGTTCATAGCCTAGAATGCTCTTCTTGTATACCATTTCTCTAGAGCTATGTAGCTTTGATGTATTTGTTTTGAAAAATGCCAAAAAGATTTTTCATTCTTGAAAAATCATTTCAAAATGTCAAAAAGAGTTTTTTCTTTTTTTGTTTGCTTTAACATTGTTTTTGTCATTATGTTGCTCATGCGAAACTTGAAAGACATTTTTTTTCACTTGAGTCTTGTAGCTTAAGACTAAGTATGTGCATATGATAAAGTCTTTTCAACCTCATAAATGAATGAGTGGTATATTTCATGCTAAGTGTGACACTTGTACACATATCACTTTGGATTTGACAAGTTATTTGTTCGCATATGTGATCAAATATTTCTATGTGTCTTTCATGAATTTGATGATGATCATGCTTTAGATTGACCAAGTATTGAAATGCCTTTAAAATTGTTGAACCCTCTCTTCAAATGAAATTCTGTACATGAAACTCTTGCATGAGGAAAGGGATATCTTTGATTAAGTGAGAAAGTCATTATCTAACATGAAAAAACTTATACACTCAAAGAATATTTATTCTGTAGTAAGGGCTACCATAGTCAAATAGTGTGAAAGCCATCATATGACTGCAACACAAAAAATTCAATAAGGGGAATATACTCTTGAAGTTTCATATGGTATCATATCAGTGAAGGGGAGCAAGTGCAATTTAACAACAATTTTATGTTCTGGCTGACAATCTGTTGGACTTATAGTTTGTGAAAATCTTCAAAATTCAAATGTGATGCAACAACATAGATCACAACTAAGATTTGAATGATATTTTATATCTGAATAGATATTCATTCACACACTCTCACAATCACATAAAATTTTCATCTTGTTTCAAGTGTTGAGATTGAATTACTTTATCATAGTTTACATACTCCAAGTTATGATCTATGGATTTATTGTCAAATTTGGCATTTCGTGTTTCTCTTGAGAGTTTGATATCATTAAATAAAGTATAAAGCATGTATTTTTTATAGTTCTTTGTTTTTAGTTCTTTGGTGTAGTAATTTTCAAAACTGGCTTATGGCTCGAGCAAACTGGTGAGTTTTTTTTTTTTTCTTCTTTTGCTTTCTGTGCTTTGTTGGAGGGACATCCTCTAATACCTCCTTTGTAGATAGTTTAGGCTTGTTAATCTTCTCATTATCTATTCTATTTAGGCCTAAAACTATTTATATTTTGTGTCAAAAAGGGCGAAAAGTATGATATATGGTTTAGTTGATACTTGCCTTATGACTTTGGTAATGTTCTTTTTATGATGTCTATCTATCTCTTTTGATGATGTATGAACTTCAATGAATATATGATCATTGTCATTTTAGGCTCATTGTCTTGTGTGATTACTAAATTAAGAGAGAGTATGTGATTATTGAGTTGAGGGGGAGCTTCAACTATATTACTCTTGGTTATGAATATCACTTGCTTTTCACAAGGTTGTACATTTTTTAAGTGTGCAGGTTGAACAACTTTTGCAAAAGGATTATTTATGAAAGATGAGTGTTAAATGTAATGGGTTGGGTTTATAATGATGAGTTTAAGTGCTTAATGTGCAATGGGTAGATTATTTTTTTAGTTTTATCACAAAATCACCAAGCAGAATATTGGAATGTTTTTTAATAATGGTAATTTGTGTTTCAAACATCTTGTTAGGCCACATTAGGTCTGATGAAGAAGACAAACTCATTACATATGATTTTTAGAGCTCGGAGATTAATTCCTTGTAAAACGACTCAGATGGAACTAGCCAACTATGGAATGACACTTGTCATGTCGGGCAAAATGGAGTCTAATGAGTTATAAAATAATGGTAAGAGCATTGGTAAGATGATGACACTTGCCATACAAAAAGTGGATTCCAGAGAGTTGTAAAACAATAGCAAGACAAGTGGCAAGATGATGGCACTTGCTGTCGTCACAAGCCAACTTCAGCATGGCTCAAGCCATCTGGCAAAAGTGTCGGATCTATTTTAAACAAACTATATGGGAAGATCTTTCCTATGTGAGACTCTTGATCAGATCTTTCCTATATGACTTAGGTTTATTTCTAGACATATCAAAGAGATAGGATTTGACTTAGGTATATTTCTATATGACCAGATAGCAATGGATGAGACTTTTGACCAGATCTTTTCTATATGACCTATGTATATTTCAAGACATACTAAGTGGAAATAAAATAGTCCAAAGATATATAATATACTTATCAAAGAGATAGGGTTTGATGGACTATAAAGATAAGAGAGAGGCATATTGGTGGAGACCGACTCTCCATTAATTCTACAGAGAATACATATCCTTCCACCATTGAAGATCGTCTCGATAGATTTTGAAAATGACAGAAAGTATCGTGATGATTCTGTGCTAGAGTGAAGTGACTAGGGAATAGAAAATTGAGGAGTCGAGCAAGTTAACGTAAACCAAAGTTTGTAGATATTCGAACGGTGTTTGCGGAGTTCGGTGTTTGGTTATAAGTGTAACTTTTGTAAATTGTTCATTATAATACTTGGCTCGTTAGTCCATGTGGTTTTTTCCTGCATTGGGTTTTCACAGCAAAAATCTCATGTCTCCTTGTTTATTATATTTTATACTTTATTGCTTATCATTGAATTGCATGCATAATTGAGAGGAGAGAGTTTTTAGAGTTATTAAGTGGTTTAACAAAGCTAGGAAATTAGGGTTTTTCAAAGAGAATGACCAAGAGTCCGAACTAGCCATGTCAAATATGTCATCCAAAAAAGTTTTGATTTCCCATCTATCCGACGATTGAGCTCTGCCCAAAAACTGATGAGATTTACTGAATCTCATTCGATAATGACTGATTGATAGTTGGCCTTTTTTACCATGAAGCAAGCTATCCTCACAGCCCAAGTCTCAGTAGCTAGGACGGATTTGTAGATAGTGTTTAACCTACAGCTTTCCACCACTGGCAGCCGCCACAAAGAGAGAGAGAGAGAGAGAGAGAGAGAGAGAGAGAGAGAGAGAGAGAGAGTTTTGTTCAATCTTATAATACGTACTTATTCTGTTGACACATGCAATGGCATAATGAGCATACTTGCTTGTATACCTATACATATACAATTTTTTCCCCTTGACGAGAAACCTATTAATTATTACAACATTGATCCGCTCGTAGCGTAAGCATATCGAATCAGTCAATAATCCTGCATATGTTTGGATATACATTGGAATGTATGTCTCAAACATGATTCAAAAAGTAGAAAATGAATGGTCTCTAACATTCAATCCTGAACTTTTGTTTCGACATTGAATCACTATCTACGTACGAACCTTGTTGAAGTATTTCTTCCACTCAATTAAAGACATCAACAATATTTCAAATGTAACTTCAAGATATTCTTAGGTAGATTGGTTACCACGTTTGAGCTAAAACCTTTTTGGGCTCTTTTAATCTTGACTGCTGCCAATTCCAAGAAACAATGCTCTGCATTACCCGCCTCTTTCCACATCTCTTCTCTAGGTAACCTGGCTAAGTCACATATCTAATTTTCATTTCCTGTTTGGTTTCCCATTTCAACTTTACTCTCCAGTTTCATAGTTAGGTTTGATTTCATATAGTGCGAGTGACGCTTAAATTTGGAGTCTGGTAATTTTTAATAGGTATGGTATTACGGGATTAACATCCTCTGCGTTCTCTGGATTGAATGAACATCTTAATTCCCTACTTAATGGACAAGATGTGACCAAATTAGTTGTGTGCAAAAATCAAAAAATAATTTTTGAAGACATAACAGCAAACACTAAAATGATATTTGAAGACATTTTCCCGTGTTATAGAAAACTCAAATTGGAGATTATTCTCTATACTTTTTTCCATGATATACTGGAAGAAACACTCAAGGATAAAGATTTCAACAGACAGCAGTGAGTATGATTTGAAGGACGAAGTCCATGTCTGAGGCTGATTTATATGGTCCATATTCAAGCTGTCCTTCCCTGAATGCCGATTTATGGTTAGAGATCTTTCACCCTCAACTTGTGTGGATTCAAATTGGGAGACCCAGTAACTTGTGTGGATCATTCTAATGCCACAACCTGTGTAAGACACAAGGCTGATTTGTATTCATTTGCAACTAGTGGAATGATGTTTGAAGCCATGGAAAGAAAAGTCTACCAAAGACTTTGTGTTCCCTACCGCAGACTTGCAAGTTTTCCATTTGCCATAATATCATTATCAGTCTCTACAGCATGAGTCCCTAATACTAATATGACTTACCAGAAATTATTGAGTAAATGGTTTCTAGTCTACAAAATAGAATTGTGTGGCTAATCAGTTCTGCAATATTAGAAATAACTAGATTATTGTATAAGTACATGGCAATAGCATTTGAAGTATTTACTTACTCAAGAAGAGAGAGAGAGAAAAAAAAAAAAAAATTGAACTACTTAAAGGGATACATTTCAGTCTTCCATCCTCCTCCTCCTCTCTTGTCTCTCTCAGGGAAAGGACTAATGGTGGGAGGATCACATTCTAACGACTCTCATTCCAAGTATTTAAAAAAACTAAATTCTGAATTCACTACGAGCATGTTTTCTTGAAATTCTATTGCAGATTTTGGCCCTCCTTTATTTTTTTTCTCCCCCAGTCGAATTCCGTATGTTTGGTCTGTGGAACAGCATGAATTTAGAACATGACTAGGCTGGGAACTATGGAAACAAAAAAAAAAAAAAAAACAAACAGACAAACAGACAAACAAAAAACAAAAAAACAAAAAACTAGTACGCGAACCATAAAGCACAAATAAGAGATTTGAAATCAATTATGAAACTTGAAGAAATCTACCGAAATATTTTTCATTGATTTTAACAAAGCTATACTTCTAGAAGCTCCACGTACAGAGATATTGTTCTCCACTTGCAAGGAAAAGTTAATATGAATAGTACGTAATTTGCCACAAAATATCTTCATTTTGGTGGAAGAAATACAACATGGAAATGATTCGTAGATAAGAACTTGGATTGACTGGAAGAAGTCCATGCATGTTCTTGGAATTCTATCGCCATATGTATCACTATCTATGCCCACCGGCCCCACCCCTTTCACTCTTTAATTTCTGTCTGAAATTTCTATTCCAATGCCCTAACTTGTAAGGCACGGAGTAGTGAACATCTGAGAATGCCATCCCCGATACTCTTCCAACATGATATTACAGGCCGGTCATATTCACAATATATGTGCAAAATTTAATCTAAAATTGCCTATAATACAATTAAATTGTGTTTCGTATACAACTCGCAAAAAAGAAAGTGTAGTTGCGTATCAATATGTAATGTCATCTATGGGTGTGAGAGATTTTACATGTACTATAAAAAGGACATTTTGTGATGACTCATTAACCAAGAACAAAAAAAATTAATTATATTGCATCGATATTATACTAAATGTGCTATAAATTAATATCAAAGGAGCTCTGTGTAGCTCCTGTATCTATACATCTCCATGGATCGACATGCACTACGTATGTTTCTAGCTAGCGCTTCCGATCTTCACAAAGCCATGGTTACTTATAGCTAATTTTTTAAGTCTCTTAAATGTCTTGCCCAAACCAAATGGGGAAGCTAGCAAGTGCTTTTGCGACGATTAGTGAAAATCCGCAGTCAACATTGAGTCTGGGGAGTCTCGGCTGCTGAGATATTTCACACTTATAGCCCAACTTTGCTTTGAGCGATCTAGCACTTTGCTCTAGGATTTCGACATAATTAAGATTAAGATTTCGAAATTCTCAAGAAATTCTCCAACACTAAGATTTCAACATAATTAAAGGGTAAGTTCAAGAATAAGAGATTCTCAAGAATCCATAAATGGAATGGGAACTCTAGATGTTGGAGCCCCGTTTCTGGCATCCAAATGCATAAAAGATTTGAAGAGAACTCTAGATGTTGCTAATGGAATGTGACAAATTTCCAATCATTGAATTCAAATAGAGGATTAATCATTTTAATGCAGTGTTTGGAATTCGAATTATCAAAGAAAAAGAAAAAAAAAAAGAAAGAAAAAAGAAGAAAGTGAGATATTTTAAATTCTTACTTATTTTTTATGTATATTATTTTAATTTTTACTTTCTCTAACAACCAAATATATGACATTTATTCTATTTATCAACCTCTAGTTTACGTAAAACTACAGTACAAACAGAGAGCAAGAGAGAGAGAGATATGGCCATGGTCTAATTGCATTAAATTATAAACCTTAACCCAAATTGATACATCTATTGCTGTGATTGGAACCTAAGTCTATCAAGCTAAAAACAAAAGAAAAGAAAAATCATTGATCTACACACAGCTTAAGGCAATTTCAAATGGGTTAAAATTAACATCTAATAAGATGTGTGTATTGCCCTTGGAAGTGTACTTCTTCTCATCACTCAGAATAAGGGTGACGCAGTTAACTTAGTGATATCGAGGTCTCTTTCTTTTTGAAAATTGGATCAAATATAGGTCACGGGCTTTAGCAAATACAAACTCACTTAGTAATGAACAACTAATGAATTACTTCTATAAAAGTGCAAATGAAAAAATGATTTGTTTGTGGTTTTGGTTTAACTAAGCTAAGAAATTCAAAAGATAATTGAACAAGTTTGAAAAAGATATTTGGATTCAATTGATTTAATTACTCAAATTATCTAAGAATTTCGAAGAAGGTTGATAACTCAAATCAAATACAACAATTAAGAGTATATGATTTAGATGATTTAGCATTAGAAAATATAAATTCTATAGCAATTAAAGTTAGATTAATGATCAATTATAGAATCATAGACTAATATCATTGATTTGGACAACACCCATATACAACTAGAGAATTATGCATTGAAATTACGGAACATAATCAATAACCTATTTGTTCTTACCTATCTAACATTCAATTGAGAAGAATTACAAATTTAAGTAGATAAAATAATGAAATCATAATATACCTTCAATCAAAACCTTAGACTCCTTAAGTGATTTTCACAATTGAACCCAAATTGAGATTTAGCTATTGATTTCCATGGAGTAATTAGCAATTTGAATTGAAAAGCAAGATGAAATCAAACTAAAATGATGAAATTGTATTGAAATTACTTGAAATGTAATGTATCTCTCACTACAAAGACCTATATCTGAGCTATTTCTAGTAAAAACGTACAAAAGCTCAAATCCCAATAATGAAGTACAGAACTATATTTATAGGTTGAATATAATAAAGCTTCCACAAACTGTTCAAGCAGTCTCTCCAAATTGTTCGAACGCTTATCGAACGGGTTTCGGACAAGCCATCTGATGGGGACCGATTGGGACTCTTTGCATGGGGCCGATCGACCAAATTTTCTTGACCACTTGGGGTACTTAGGGGAATTGAGGGCAACTAATGGGGACCGAAGGAGACTCTCTGCATGGGTTGATTGGCGCTTGTATCGAGGGCATTACACCCAACGTACATGTCAAGCAAGAAGACAATAGCTCCAACTGACTAGAGCACGACCGAACAACTTTACCGAGCAAACAAGCCTGCAGGTTCGAACAAATTGAGCAAACCATGACATAGCACGGCCGAGCAGACCATGACCGAGTAGATGGTACCAATCATTTCCCCCTACTGCCACACTAGTGGGGGCCACCACTGACAACCCAATCATGATAACGTGCTACAAACTCCAAGACTTTGCGTGTAGCAGGAGGTAGTCACCTTCCCTGTTCTAGCCCATGCCTAAGGGAGCGCCACATGTGAAGTTGGACAACCACTCCCCCACTACCTTACCACCAGTCAGGTCCTCCAATGTCACACTGCCACGTGGAGAGACAGCTATCTCTCATTATCTTTATGCATGCAATGCCTTCTTTGGACTACCAAGATACCTACCCATACGAAAAGAGAACTCATCTTTTCCAATAAGGTACGCAAACACAAATCCTAGCCAAAACTCTGTTGAAATATCCTCAAAAATCTAACTTTGGTATCGGAGTGTCCTTAACAGGCACTACACCGGTGTCCCTCACCCCTCTTTTCCTCTCAGATCACCGGAGCAGATCACCGCCGGCCTGAAGACCGAGTCTACTAGTTTACTGCATTATGACCATTGAATGAAAACATCGAGCCTATGTAATGTCAAACGGTTTTAGCTGTTAGGTACGGCCTTCATGGGTTCAATCAAGTTTAAGACATCCATTCAAAGCTTGTACGGGATGCTTAGGACCACAGGCTATTATGTTGTTAGGCATATGGATTGATTCAATATTCTTCCACTACGATTGGATCGATGTCAAAATAATATGTTAACCATCAAAGATAACAAAAAAAAATACATGTATCTATGTGTATATATACATACAGTAGGTTTAGAAGAAAGTATGCACATTAGGGTTCAGTTAACTGATGTGGTGCATCTGGTGCGGGGTGATTCCATAGTTACCTAGCGCTAGTATTTGCCTTGCCCATTATGCCATTGAATTATGTCAATCTCCACAAGGATGAGTTGCTATTATGTGTGAAAAAAAAGGTTGCTATTATGTAATCAAATCTCTCTCTCTCTCTCTCTCTCTCTCTCTCTCTCTCTCTCTTTCTCTCTTATACATTTTTCCTCCTATGAAGTATGTGCATGAAGACTCTGAATATGTGTGTTTAAATTTTTATGGCAGAAGTCACTACACTTCCCTAACGTTGTGTTATTATGTATCCAATATTTCTTATTTTGGTGCATAACTACCATAATGTTAGTTGAACACAAAACCAAATGGGAAATGAAAATGAGAAATGTGATTCGGCAAGGCTATATATCTAGGGAAAAGCGGGTTAAATCAACTGGGAAATGTAGAGCAGTCTTTATTATAATACGCAATGGGTCAAATTCATAAAAGCCCCAAAAATTTTTACCTCAAAGCCTATTGTGGCACTTCATGAGCTACTTGTTGCGCCCAGAATTTTCGCACTCGAGGAATACACACATAAGCGGGAAAAACACTATACTCTCTCGTTAGAACTCACCCTCCTAGAAGAATGAGTGCGACTAGGTTTGAATTGAAAATTGATTTAAATAAAGGGTCATTAGAATAGATTTGGAGTCGCCACCTAACTTGGTTAAGGTGAGTTAGGTCACCTAAAAACTAAGTATAATCCGAAGACTACATTTAGGGTTTTTGAAAACGATTTTGAAAATACTACCTCAAGAGAGGGTTTTTAAGAAAATAGGTTGTTTAGCAATCCTTGGAAAACATTTAAGCCCTTTTTGAAAAATAACTCCATTTTTGGTCTTTGAAATCAGTGATCCTAGGTTCGAAGGTTGGTTACGTGTAGGGAAGACGCACTAAGCCATCACCCTACCCCACCCTTTCGATACCTACATGTCAATCTACCCTAGATTCACCTATGAGAGTCGTCAACTAACCAATGTCCAATCCTATTCACTTTGAAAAACAATGTTTGAAAAGAAACTAACATGATGCATGATATGCAAGTGCAATAGAAGAGAGTTAGAAAATAGATTTGGAAAGAGATTTGAAAAGAAGAATTTGATTTGATTTTAGAAGAGAGATTTGGAAGGATAGATTTGAAATTGAAAAGTTTTAGAAATTAGAAATGGAAATTTGGAGAGAGAAGTTCGAAATTGAAAGTTTGAAAATAGATTGGAGATTTGGAAAGATTGTGGAATTTGAGATTTGGAAAATGTGGAGACCGCACCCATGAGGGTTGCCTAAGTATCCTTTTGAAGGAATCAGGTTAGTCGTAGTTCGGACAAGAGTCCGATAGAAAAATAGAAGATATGATTGGAAGAAAGAGATTGAATTGGAATTTGAATTGGAAGATTGAGAGATTGAACTTTGATTGGAAGATTTGAAAAGATTTGACTTTGGAAAACTTGGTTTTAGGAAACCTAGACTTAGGAAAGAGAGAGTTTAGAAAGGACTTGAGATTAAGAAAGATTGGACTCGAATGTTAGACACTGAAGATTAGAAAAAGATTGGATGGAATTTAGGAACAGTTCAAATTAGGAAAGGTTCAAAATAGGAAAATATCATTTTAGGAAAGTTTTGGTTTAGGAAAGTTTCAACTTAGGAAAGCTTTGACTTAGAAAAGTTTCAACTTAAAAAAGTTTTGAATTAAGAAAGTTTCGTTTTTGAAAAGTTTCATCTCAGGAAAGTTTCAATTTAGGAAAGTGTTCGAATTGGGAAAATTTTCATTTTAGGAAAGATTTTGAAATTAGAAAGTTTTGAAAGTTGGAAAGTTTAGAATTTGGAATGTTTTGAAATAGGGAATTTTTGAAAGTAAGAAAGTATAACATTTAGAAAGTTTTAAATTTGGAAAGATTTTGAAGTTTAGGAAAGTTTAGAATTTAAGAAAGATTTGGGTTTAGGAAGTCTTAACTTAAGAAAGTTTCAAATTTGAAAAACTTTGAATTTGGAAAGATTTGAGATTTAGAAAGTTTAAGATTTAGAAAGTTTTAGAGTTTGAGTTTTAGAAAATCTTGATATTAGGAAATGTTTGAATTTAGAAAAGATTGGAAAACCTAGATTTAGAAAGTTAAGATTTGAAAAGGGGTAGAGTTAGGAAAGGGTTGAATTAGGAAAGATGTGGAAGTTGAGTTTTAAAATTTAGGAAAGATTTGAATTTTAGAATTTTAGGAAAGATTTTTATGTTCAAGTTTTGGAACTTAAGATTTAGGAAAGTAGAAGATTTAGAAGGGGTTGACTTAGGAAAGATTTAGACTAGGAAGGGTTAAGATTCCTATTTCCTAAACAAGGGATTGGATTTCATTTTTAAAAGAGAAGGTTTGATTTTATTTCCAAAAATGGAGGATTGGATCTAGTTTTTTAAACGGGAGATTGGATTTGGTTTCCTAAAGGAAAGATTTGATTTGATAAGGATTTGGAAAAGGAGGCTTTAGAAACCCTAGATTTGGAAGACTATAGTTTTGACGTAGAAAATAGGTTTTGGAAATATATAATTTTGATGTAGAAAACAGGGGATTTTGGAAACTTAGGTTTTAAGGCAAGTTTGAAAACCATGTTTTTAGGAAGAAAATTAGGATTTCCTAATTGTTGGCTCTAGGGCTTGACTTTGGCTCTAAGGAAAATTTTTTTGGAAAGTGTGTTTTTGGAAACAAGTTTTTGAAAGGAAATCGTAGAGAGGAGTTTCTAGAGGGAAGATTTTGGAAAGAGAGTTTTTTTAGAAAGACTTTTGGAAGGAGAATGTTGGAGAGAGTTTTAAGGAAAGAGATTTAGGAAGCGTTTTTAGAAAGTAAATTTTGAGGAGAGTATTTTGGAAAGGAGTTTGAAAAAGGAAGTTTTGGAAAATAGATTTTTGGATGAAGTTTTTAGAAAACAATTTTGGAAAGCATGTTGAAAAATAGGGTTTTAGAAAGAGATTTTTGAGGAGTTTTTTGTTTTTTTTTAGAAAGTATAAAAACGTCTCACTTTCCTAAAGCAATTTAAATCATAAAAAGGCTAGAACCACTTTAAAAAAGTGGTTTTGAAAACAACAACGGTTGAAAATATGGACCATATTGGTCACTTTGAATGTAACACTTTCCTAAAGCAATCCTAGCTATAGAAAGGCTATAATCACCCTAGGATTGTGATTTTAGAAACAATTTTTGAAAAAGAGGATTTTGATACAATTTTGAAAACAAGTTTGAAAACGATTTTGAAAACAACTTTGAAAATGACTTTTGGAATTATGCAATAATCATGATATGCACAATGCAAATTTGGGGTCGTGAACATACAGGGTTTAGGCTTCACCACATAATCAAGGGGGCCAAACCCACGTGGTCTCTGGTTAGACTAAAAGAAAGCCCCCGACCCGGTGACCCTCCAATAGTCTAATCCTATACATGGACCGAGAATCCCCTTGTTTCAAGCATGCAAAGAAATGGGGAAAAGAGATGGGGGATTAAAATAGAGAAAACCCAAGTGGGTTAGGAGAGAGAAGAGAGAGGGGGGAATTGCAGAAACTTAAAGAGAAAGCCTACCTTGTCTTGTTTATTTTCGATTGGCTTTGCGCACCTTGCTCTTCTTGCTTTTTCTTCGGTCTTCGCTTCACTTCAGTCTTGATCTTCGAGGGCTTGTCTTCTATCTTCAAATCTTCGTAGTTGCAGCAATCCAAGTCTTCAATGGAGGATTGGAGGCTAGTGTATAAGTGTATAGGAGGCTGTATGAGTGTGTAGAAGGCTAGGGTTTGGAAAACCTAGGGAAGTTAGGGTTTTAGGAGTGTACGAGTTCTGTATATTGAATATTGGTGTTTTTAGATTGAGTTTGTGGACCCCCTTAACGCTGGAGGAGGCTCTGTATTTATAAAGGTGGGATAGACCTGGTGCCTGTTGCAGTGGCACCAGGGCAAAATTCCTCTTGGCGCCACTACTAGTGGCGCCAGCCAGTTAGGAAAGTTTGTTAAGTCGGCAAGCAACGTATCTTTGACAGATTTGGGCACCTGTACTAGTGACTACCATGCAATTTTTAGCTTAGATTCACTAGGAGTGACTCCGAAAAGTTCAGGAATGATTTGAAGAGGCCAGGAATGACCCGGAAGGCCGGAAAAAAGCAGGAAAACTTAGAATAGTGTCCTAGAGGTATTTGACTTGAAAAATGAGGACATGATGTGTTGGAAGGATTAACCGGGCCTTTAGGGGCAAAACGGTCAATCGGGTCGGGAAGCTGCCGGGACGGACTCGAACTGTCCCGGAAGAAGACTCAAGATTTGAAAACATTATTCAGAATGTTCCCAAAGATTTTCAGTTTGATACCCAGAGCTGGTATGGTCGAAAAAGGTAACCGGTCTGCTAGGGGCAAAACAGTCATTTCGCACCGAGTTTGCTAGAACTGACTCGGAATGATCCGAAAGGATAAAGAAAGTTTGAGAATACTATAAAAAGCATTCTGAGGAAGTTACCGGTTTGATACCCAGAGCCGTTGTGGTCAGAAAAGGTAATTGGCCCACCAAGGGCAAAACGGTCATTTTGTACTGGGTTTGCCAAAACTGACCCGAAATGATCCAAAAAGGTAAATGAAGGTTGAGAATACTATAAGAAGCAATCTTAGAAGGTTACCGGTTTGATAACCAGAGCCGATGTGGTTCTCGGGCCGTTCGAATGCCTAGGGACAAACTGGTCATCTTGATCGAAAAGTCTCGGAATTGGCCCGAAATTGACTAGAAGGAACCTAATCACACGGGACTACTTTTAAGACAATCTTAGAAGGTTAGACTTATCGTTCTGAGGACTCAGGTATGTTCTCGAGAAACGTGTCGAAAAAGGCCCAAGGGACAGTTTATTCATTTTTCACCGAAGTGGGCTAGCAGGCACTGGTGTTGACTTGGGTTTTGAGTGTTTTCGCCACTCTGACAGCAGTCGCGTGATACAGGAGTTTGTTGGCAATTCCCTATATCGACCTATTTGCGAGTATTTCCGCTACTCTAACGGTTGTGATGTTTGTGAGTATTTTTGCTACTCTGACGGTTCGCGATCATTCCCGAGACTGCCTAATCTCAAGAAGCTGCTAAAGGGACTTAGCGCCTGAGAATCAACTTTCTCGAAAGGCGTGCCTAAATGGACATTTCTATATTGGTGGACTAGCAGGTGCCAAAGGTGGACCGTTCTACCATCTAGGGGACTTGGGGTCTCATCCCGGCTTACAGGTTTAAAGGGACTTACTGTCTCAAAGAGATTTTTTTCAAAAAACGTGCCGGACCATCTCGAGGAATCAACTGTCTCGAGAGAGGGATTGGAATTGGAAAGGGGTCTTATCGTCTTCGGAAAGACGTGCCTAATTTGGAATTTGGAAAGGGGACTTACCGTCTCCAGAAAGACGAGCCTGATTTGGAATCGGAAAGGGGACTTACCGTCTTCGAAAAGATGAACCTGATTTGGAATTGGAAAAAATAATGCCCTTAAAGGGCATTTCGGTCATTTTGCCTCTATTTGGACCCGGTGGGGCCCGCGAAGCGATGAATTGACGAGATTAGACTTAGAAAGTTAATTTGGATTGAAATATGCCCACAATGACTTGAACACAAGTCTGGACGGAGTGGAGACCGCCGAGCGGTCAAAAATTGGGTGCTTATACTACTACAATTGAACCCCTTAGGGTAAATACCATTTTCTACGAACATTAAGTCCATTGAGGCACTCTCCATTCCTCACGGCCTGGAGTGATAGCATAATTTGTGTATCAGCCACAATGGGAGACACACCACGTGGGCTTGATAAGAATTTCTCGGGCTATTAAATTAAGCTCAGACATGGATTTTGTGGGTCAAGTCCATATTGATTGCTGATGAATGAACCTTTTTCCTTAAGTGTTTCTTCCACTAAATCATGGAAAAAATTTGGAGAATAATTTCCAAATTTATTTTTCCATGCCATGGGAGATTGTCGACTAGAAATATTGATTTTTCTCAACAAGGTTCACATCCACTTATCAAATGCTCGAGATTGTCTACTTTTTCAATCAAGTTTAACACATTCATTTTGGTTTATAAAGGGGTAGGAGATGAGCCGGTGGGATTTGAACTTTCGCCAAATGAACAGGTGCATAGGACTCAATCACTGTGCCAAATCTATTGCTCATAATACATCCATTTCAATGTCAGAACTTTTACGAGATGCTTAGGACTTCATCTTTTTATGTTGTCAGGCATATGGACTGATTCAATATTCTTCCACTACGGTTAGATCAATGTCGAAATAATATACATATAGTATGGTAACAAGCAGGTATGCCTGGGTATGGCAAGCAAGCCCGAATTTTCGGGTTCGGAACCTGACCAGACCCGACCCTAATTGGGCCATGAATTATGCCAATTATAATGGGCATACATATTCCAATATATATACATATAATAGGTGTACAAGCAAGTGTGCCCATTATGTTATTGAATTATGTAAATCTCCATAGGAATGAGTTGCAATTATGTGGCCCAAAACATTGCTCTCTCTCTTTCTCTCCGATTCTTGAAATTGGAATACCTATGTTTAAATTTTAATAGCAGAAGTCTCTACACTTGCTGTTATATATATATATATATATTACGTATCCAGTATTACTGGTATTGGAGCATAAATTCCAGATTGTTAAATTGAAATAGAAAATGAAATAGGAAATGAAAATGAGAAATGTCTTAGCAAGGGTACCTAGGGAAGAAATCTGGAATTAAACAACTGGGAAATGTAGAGCAGTCTTTACTGGAATAGGCAATGGGTCAAATTCCAAAGAGCCCCAAAATGTTTAATCTTAAAGCCCATTGGGACATTTAATTTTACAGAAGTTCAGTATTCTCCATTGTCTACACAACAACATGAACTCAAGCACTCAAATCAAGCTATGGAACTCCAAAGGAAAGCCCACATTTCCAAACGAACCAGCTGGATGCACTTAAAATTTAGTATATACTTCGACTGAATAACGGAGAGGGGAGGTGTGCAGGAGCGAATTTAGCATTTTTGTCCAATGGGATAATATTTACATAGAATCATATATAAAATTATATTTAATTGATAATTAAAAAAGATTAAAAACAAGAACTTAAATATTTATTGATAACATACAAATCTCTATGACTTTTTCATGTTTTGAAAACAATGCATGATAGCCTCAATTGGCGTACTATTAAAAACAATTTTCTTAATATACACAATCAAACTACTATTCATCCACTGTTCACCCATTTAGTTGTAAAGGCATCCGTCACAATCTTCATAGCAAAAACTGATCTCTCTAGTAGTCTGTGCTAAAGTTAGGGATTTGTGAACTAATAAAGACATTTATTGTGCTATTAATTATTGAAAATGTAAAGCATTTTAATTTAGTGTGCATTATTCTAAAATTGGAACACATGATGTGAATTGAATTTTCATAATATATACGAAACATTGAATAGATAAAATTTAACGGGTAAAAGTATTTCAATTTAATATTAGAATAAGGTTGGTATTAGGACCTTGAATAGAGGGCGCAAAAGTGTTGTTTATTTGACGAAAGTGAATTTCAGCAGCATTAAAATTCTACAGTTTTTAACATAAGGTCAAACAAATACAAATAGACAGTGCTGTTGACTCCACGTCTTTATTTTGATGATAACTAAACCTTCTGTTAGTTTACTAATGAAATTAATTAGTGTGCAAATCAATGAGAGAATATATTTTACACCTAAAGTTTAATGAATGGAAAAATGAATGCACAACAATTTAAGGATTGAGCAATGCACCAAAATAGAGCAATGGCGCTTATTCAAATATCCAACCAATGATGTGAATTCGAAGAGATTGAAGGTGCTCAAATGAAGATTTTATTAAGCTTGTACAGACTCAATGAAATTGATTTGAATTCTAAGAGAATGAAGGTGTTCAAAAAGGAGAATTCATCATGCTTGCAAAAACTCTATGCAGAATCCAAGAAAAGTTTTTGAAGAAACCAAAATGAATTCAATCCAAATTGAATTGAAAATATCGTTGAATTATCATAATGGATTGAAGACTTTGAACTATCATCGTACCCTAGAAAGAAGATTCCTTGAAGTACATGAGTTTGATGTGTCAACACATCAGACAGAAATCAACTTTTGAAAAATGCAGGCTTGATGTGTCAACACATGAAGTCATGTGTCGACACTTGGGGACTAACGACTATATTTTTAAACGTTATATTGAATTGGGCGCGCATTTAATGAACCACCAACTACCTCTAATGGGTGAGATCAATTCAAGGCCATATATACAAGCCTCTAAATGCATTTATGGTGAAGAGATACAAGATTATTCTACCTTTTGATCATCAAGAGCTGATAAGTCTGAAAATTCTCTTTGTCTTCAATACTTGGCATTAAGTGAGCTATTCATTTCCTCATCTACTCTTCATAGAGAGTGTAAACTTTAATTGTAAATTCTTTATGCACTTATGAGTGAGAGTTTGAGTATTCTCTTGTAAAAGAAAAACACTTGTAAGTTTGAGAGAGCTTGGACAAAACTTTTATAACATTGAAACTTGGGTGTAAGCTGTAAAGAGAGTGAGCTAGGCACTTCAACTAGCCTTTACTTTATAATTAGAGATTGGATAGTGGAAGAAAACTTCAAGGGGATGTTGGGGTGAGGACGTAGACCACAAGTTGTGGTTGAACCTCGGTAATTCATTGTGTTTTTCTCTTGTGGTTTGCTTTCATTTCTTGATTTAGTTGCATTGCATATAGTTTGAGTCACTATTTTATTGTCTTAAATTAACTTTAATTTATCTTAATTGCAATTAGTTTTAAAAGCTCAATTCACCCCCACTCTCTCAGGTTGCCTTTTGGGCTAACAATTGGTATTAGAGCTAGTATTCCTATATTTGGCTTAACATGCTAGGAATTGATCCATGGCAACTAACTTTGGAAGCTCTCTTGGTGAGAGTCAATCCACAAATAGACCACCTATATTTAATGGCACCCATTACAACTATTGGAAGAATAGAATGAGGATATATATTCAGTCCATTGATTATAAATTGTGGAGAATTATAGTAAATGGTCCTAAAACTCCAACTAATAAAATTAAAAGAGTTGATGTCCCTAAGCTCGAATCCGAATGGGATGAGGATGATTTGAAAATGTTGCAATCTAATGCTAAAGTCATGTATATTTTATATTGTGCCTTTGATCCTAATGAATTTAATCGTATTTGTACTTGTGAATTGGCAGAAGAAATATAGGATAGACTTGAGGTAACCGATGAAGGTATTAATCAAGTCAAGGAATCTAAAATCAATATTTTAGTTCATAGCTATGAATTATTTAAGATGAAACCGGATGAATCCAATGTTCCCAAGGTTTACTGATATTATTAATGGCTTGAAGTCTCTTGGAAAGGTTTATCCTAATAATGAATAGGTTAGAAAAATCTTGAGGTTGCTGCCAAAAACTTGGGAAGCTACAGTCACTGCTATCCAAGAAGCAAAGGACCTCAACACATTACCTTTTAAAGAACTCTTGAGCTCCCTTATGATATATGAACTTACTGAAAAGCAACATGTCCAAGATGAGGAAGATAAAAAAAAGAGGCCAGTGGCG